>PQWD01005361.1:19170-32307 GCA_019425675.1 Leucinodes orbonalis | reverse complement strand
TAGGGGGTTGTGTCGCGCAAGTTGTGAATAGAGCGCAGAGCAGTTTACGGGAGGTTGCGTTCAGTTGCATTCTAAGTACAAGTGTTTATTTAAATTACTGATATTATGCTACCATTTGAAAGCCTAATTACTAGGCTTTAATTATGTAAAACATTATATAGAGGTAAAATAAGACATTTTTTAGTTATATCACTTTTTATGCGCACTTGAGGCTTGAGTCGATTTACTTGCACGCGAGTGTAGTTTAATACTGTTCATTGTTATTGAAATTAGATATTTTTGTTACTTTTGTGTACTTTTTATATTAAAGTAACTTAAAGTTACTCAAATAAAGTTATAAAACAAACTTATATATGTACAGTAAATGCTAAGTGGATTAAGTGTTTGTGTTCTCTTGTTTAGGAAGAATATCTGGATACGTATATGTACATACTACGCTGTAATGTTTATTCATATTTAACCGTTTTTTAATGATATTAAAAAAACGGGTAAGGCGTTCGAGTAAAACTTAAGCATACAATCATTCCTCAAGCGAGGAACTTTCAATCTCTATATCTTTTGCATTTAGATGATTAAAACTACTTTCTTTGTTTTTAATTTTATTCAACACACGGTTATATATATATTATTTGTCAGAAGCAAACACTTACTTGGTAATAGAAAACTCCATGTTTGCTGTTTGCTGAAACAAAGTGCTATGCATGCTTTGAATACTAGTTGCATAAACGGTGCTAAAGTAAATATTCTTATTAACATAGTGTTTTGACCAAATAAATATTTAACTAAGTTTTTGCATTAGCGACATCGCTGAAGGTTTGGACAAAGTTAAAATCTTTTTAAAAAAAAGCAATTGTCGTGAAATCGATTTCGGTATAGAAATGTAGATGCGCGTACTCCTTTCTGTAAGTAATACTGTGACCTTCATTGATCCTTGAATTAGATTTTAGCAACTAAGCTGTGGTTTTTTGTGATTTCCATGGTATGATGGATGAAAATCGCCACTTACTGGTACTGCCAGATATACTCGATGATACGTACGATGATGATGATGATACTATTGGTCGCATTTGTAAAATTACTTATTTGTTTTACTGCGAGAACTACCTTTTGCATTTAAGAGCTAAATCACGAAATCATAAAACCAAAGCATTGAACCAAAAACTGCGCTCCTTTTCTTGAATATTTACGTAATATGAAGGTATTACAATTCAAATATAACACAATGTGGTGTCATTGTGACACGCATGCGCACACGTGGTGTGTGTTAGAATCACTAATCTTGTCAAGTTTGCTATATCTAAAATCCAGGCTGTTTCACTATAAGGAGCTTTTTTGACTCGACTCCAACTATTCGTGTATCATCCAATTCAAGCTTTATGGCTTTTTATTGAAGGTTCACCTTCCTCCACCCTGAGGCAGTTTTTATAACTAAACCAGACTCAAGTCCGATTATGCATAGGTATTTTCCCTCATTCTTGACGATTGCCTAGTACCAGTTGGTGGTCAGGTAAGATGGTCGACTAATGCTAACTTATATAATATTTTAAAAAAACACCTGCCTAGTTCTACCATACAGTATTTAGCGGCAAACAGTATTTCCACTAATTAATTGCATTTGAAGGATTTAAAAACTATTGACATGCTTAAGTTGGTATCTCGCAACATGCACTGTTAAGACTCAAAAAAGGTAACGGAATTTTTTTTTTAATAAGGCTGAAACTGAAAAATGTATTCACAACAACCTTTAATTATAAACAACCTGAATAAATAAATACATACCACTAACATTCACACATCGCATCTAGCCCAAACTAAACATTATATAAGGTTCTAAACAACGGATAACATATTTATTTTACTTTTTTTTTGTAAATACATACACATATACATAGAAACACTCAGACATTACAAACAGACATGGTCATGCACACACATGTTTGTACTGCGGAATTGAACACGAAAACCTTGGTGAAGTACCACGACGAAGTCTCAACCATTACACCAAATCTTTTAAGATTGACTAACAAATAACAAACAAGATTACCAGTAAATCCACCATAGGGCCTGTCAATAAGTGACAAGACAAGTCAATAAAAATGATATTAACGGAATAATCCGTGACCCTTATGAATTCCGTTATTTTATCAAAATAACAGATTCTATTTTAGATTTAAGAATTATTTTACCGACTTCCTGTTTTTGTTGCTTCGATATTACGTAAAAACATGATTTAAGATGGAAGGAAATTTTCAGTCTGTTCCTGTTTATGTAAATAATATTACAATACGTCCATTTTTTTCTATACTTTTAGATTATGTTTAACTGCGGTAGAATTTTATCTTATAATATGGAAAACACCGCGGAAAACAGCTAGTTAAGAAAAATAATAAGAATTGATGATTAAAAAGCATTTGAAAATATTTTTCCATTCAAAATAGTTTGAGTGTACTTCTCATTGGACCACGTAGTGGGTATTAGTCCAATCTCCCCATTGTTGCACTGGGATGTTATATGCTGGTTAGTTTGATGTATATTGAAGCTCGTTGCTTTTCACAAATAATTTTATTAAATCATCTTTGTATTTTGTGGCTTTAATACCTGCCTCCGTTATAGGGATTATATTATAAGTCTTATCCGTATATCAGTAGAAACGATTCATCATTTTCTAAAGTCCTTTGAGCCGATCTGATTATAATAAGAGAAATTAGGCGGGACGCTCACTTAACCTACCATTTTGTCATTTCACATGATTCGATATTTTGACTTTTCATTATTTACGAAAGCATTAAAGGACGTATAAAAAATATGGGTGGAGTCTCGCTCACAACAAAAGTGTGTCAAAATTCGGCCAGTATTGTATAAAGAGCAACAAATATTAAGACTTTTGGCTCGTATCTGTCAACAGATCCAACGGTAAAAAACAAATAATTGGAAGAATACTTGGTTTAACCCTTTAACCGCTGCTGACGGATATATCCAACAAAAAAATCTCTATTGTCTGGAATTTTGGTGATTTTAAACAATGTTTTCTACTACTACTTTGATTTTTATAAAAAAAATAATTTTGATGTCAGCCTACTAGTCTCCATCGTAGGGTTAGACCTTTTTACACAGCATGTATATTGGACGTAGGACCCAGAATGCGGGCCTAGAGCGCATTGGTGGGTATTATTATAGTACATAATTATATTATCTGTGGTATTGTCAACTGCCAACTTAAGATATTTTAAGAATAGCAGCGGTATTTCCTGACATATGAACCTTCAAGAAAAGAGCGTATTTCTTTTTAAAAGCCGAGCAACGCACCGGTGCACTTCAGGTGCCACCGTTGTTCATAGGCGGAGGTGAACACTTTCCATCAGGCGTATCTCTTGCTCGTTTGCCCTCTACGACATGAGAAAAGAACGGCTACTTAGCCCGGAACAATTGCTTATTAAAGAAATAAAAAATATTTTATAAGTTAGCTACTAATCTGTGTTTTTTTTTCGAGATCACCAGTATATTATAGGCCGCAATTGCTTCTCAACACCATATGAATTTTAAGCATGTTTTTAAAAAATATATTTAATTAGTTGGCTTACTTGATAGTAGACTTTGTACTGAGTTCTGTTTCCTTATAAAACAACACTCTTACTTCCTTGAAATAAGAGTGTTTTGCATTTCTGTGTTTTGGGATTAGGGCACTGTAGCTAGTAAAATTACCGGGTATAAAAGACCTAACATCTTTCTTTGCTGCTGACGGGCGCAGAACAGTGTTAACGGAAAATATATCTACTGTTATTAATTTCCTTCAAAACTGCATCTGTCATGGTCAGGCGTATCAATTACTAACAGGGAGTGCACTGACCGTCCGGTTCATTTTTTTTATTATTTATTTTATTTTACACCCATTTCTTTGACTGCATTTGATATAAAATCAAATATTGAAGTATATGATGTATGATTACGCTTTGCTGTAAAAAAAAGATAATAATATAGTTTTAAGTGTTTCTCTTTACATTTTAAATTTACATGCATATAAAGCATTTACTTTTAATGGTATGGTGGGATACTGCTTTACTTAGTTATTAAGCATACTCTTAGTTATTACGGTATTACATTACATTGTAAATAATCGATATGTAATTAATCTATTGACAAGATACATGACTTGATTGTAGGTATCTAGTAAAATAAATTACTTTTCAAGGCATCGTATCTCAAAAAAATCAATCGATTAATTGTATGACAGCGTCAATTAAGCCACACAATAAATACATTATTATTCCAGACTTACGTTTAGTAAAAAATAAATAATTTAGTAACATTGTAGATAGCCCAACTGATGCCCAGCTACAAACTAATATCACAAAGTGTTTATTACACGACATAGATGTTAATTTGTAAAAAAAAACTGATCTGCCTTTCTTGCTATCTATACGGAACCCAATGTCTCAAATATATTTTGATAATAACATTGGGAAAATAGAGAAAAAAGGAAAATAAAAAACACAATCATTAAAAATCGAACCATTGAGAAATGATAGAGCTTTATATATTAGCGAAAAAACATCAGTTAAGTTCTATTTTTCTTTTCGTTACAAAGTGAACAGGACGGTCCAGACGCTCACCTGATGGTAAGTGATACGCCTGACCATGACACAGCGGCTTTGAAAGATACCAACAACTAAAAGACAGTTATTATTTTCCATCAATGCCGCACTGCGCCCGTCACCCGAGACAACAGATGTTAGGTCTCTTATACCCGGTAATTTCACCAGCTTCATTCCGAAACATAAAAGTGCATAACACTCTTTTTTGGCAGAACGATATTTGGAGCTGCAGTGGTAGTAGACTTGCTACTGAGTCGACTCAGTAGCGAGTCTACCACCTATTAAAAGAAGTTCACATAACATTTCAGCCAGTAACAGTTCAATCAAAAGGTCTAGTTAAAGTGTAGTAGTAAAAAGTAGGAATATACCAATACAGATAATTTTACGTACATTCTGAATCAGGATAAAAAATCTCAACTGGGTTTCGAAGAAACAATAAGTCTTAGTAAGCTAAGTATTATCATTCAAGGAAAAATTTTGGATTAGTGAGATCCGTTGTTTGTTATCTGATGTATCCTACGGTTTGTATTTTGATAGGGGCTTACTTTCCTCGTTTAAGTAACGATATTTTAAAGAAGAGTATTTAGTATTTTTAGGCGTAATCATCATGGATGGATACTTTATCAATTTCACATTTTGAATGTGCACTATATTTGATGAATAATTTCTCTGGCAGAATAACAGCGCTGCCGTGTCTGTCCACTTCTGTTTAATATTATATAACCACACAGACACAGCAGCATAAGCTGAGACAGGGCCCTTTTGACCACAAAATTTTAATTCTTGTTATACTTTCTTAATTTTTAATTTATCCTTTTCAATTGTCTTAGTCTTATGTTATTGTACAATTTTGTGGTTAAATAAATGTTTTTTCTTTCTTTCGTTCTTTTACATATTGAATAAAAAACCATTTGAAATTAAATCATGATAGTACAAATAAATCTAATATCTAACAATTTTTGGGCAAGGTAATACGAGTAGCCGTGTTATGAAGGCTTGTCAAAATAATACTATTGGCCTATTTCGTATATTATATTAATCGAGACGTTTAGTACTGCATGATGTATAGACAGGTACATCAGTCTTCGATTCATTACCCATTTATGAGGAGAGAGGAGTCTATATCTGAGTACTTATACGAGAAAGTCGTCCAAAAAAATGACAATGAAAGTAATGCAATGACAACTGTAGTACCTCAGAAAATTTTATTGTCTTCTTGTAATAGCCACAAAAGCCTCTATTATCTAGAGATTTATCCGCCCAAATTTCTACTATTTAAAGGATAGTATAGATTCCTACTTTTTACATATTTTATACCATATTTTCTTTAAGGTTACTCCTGAAAAGAACGACCTAAAGACAAAAAATATAAGTAAAAGTCGCTAGTCTTCCACAAGCCTTACCCTTAACGTGACAGCGCAAATGCATTCATGTGATTTATACGGATTTCCTTAGCTTCCGTATTTACGAAATGATATTCGGAAACAAATTTGTCTTTCTTAAACAATGCGTCTGTTATACACGCAAATCCCGTCTGAATGGTGAACATCTGCGTTAGTAATTGATTATCACGAAGCTTTAAATATATTCAATTCTTATTTTAAATGAATCCAAAATTAATTTTTATTACCTTGCGATAAACAACTGCCTCCAACATTCTGATCTTGAAGTTTTAACGGTACTTTAAGTTTATGTTTTAAAAAAATTGCATCAAGGCATATTTGGGTGTGGTCTTATATCTCCCATATTGCAATTTTCACGCAACCCATACCAGCGACCTTATGAAAACTTCGATATATTGGCAATTTGGCAATATATATCGGAGGAAAACGAAGTGTAACTGGTAGTTAAAAGAAAATATTTCTCAGTCTATACCGTTACAATGCAGTGGGGACGCCTCTTCCCACATAGCATGACTATAGCGATTTTGAGCCTTATACTAAAATATAATAATAATATATTAAAAAATTAAAATAAACGTACTGTTCAGTTGATAAGTAACCATCTTCTTAATTTATCAGTGATCGCGAAAGATGAACCACAGTTACTTTACGAGTATCATCATCGGCTCATTAAACGTCCCCACCGAGTGGTGCAAGCCTACCCGTAAAGGGTGTATAGACTTCATGTACATCCTTTGAATCTCTTTGCAGGCGTGGGCAAGTTTCCTTACGATGTTAGCCTTCACCGCAAGGGCCGCAGTGTTTATCTGATAAACGAACATATTGTTTCGAAAATTCGAAAATACATTGGTACTTGGCTGGCTTCGAACCTGCAGCCTCCAGATCGGAAGACAATAGTCCACACAACTTATCAGTGTACCACAGATGCTCTCTTACAAGTAATATAAACCAAAAAATAAGAAAACCAAATACAAAATGTATCACAATACTTCAGCATAATAATATATTCTTTAACATGCAGTGCTAAAACTTTATTCAATGCTGCTGCTGACTTCCAAAGCGCACGTCAAAATTCGCCTTGGTGTTTTTGAGATTAAGTTAACGGTAAAAGCATTGTTCCAAGAAACATTTTATACATTTTGACGTCTTTAAACAACATCTTTAACAACAATCAACGTCTTTGCGAGAGAGACGCATATTGTGGGTAAGAATGAGATAGCATGTACGTAAGGCCCGATAGTTCTATTGCCTTCGAGGACGGCGACAAGGCAGAGTGCCTGGCTGCCAGCCTGGAAGAGCAATGTAGTCCTAGCACAATTCCGGTCGAATGTCCATCTCGCCACGGTGGACAGCGAAGTTACGCGTTTCTCCTCTCTGCCACTGAATGTCGATCTTCCGCCGACCACCGTCGACGAAGTGTCATTCGGCAATTTCGTCCCGGTAAGGCTCCAGGCCTCGATGGTATCACCAATCGAGTACTAAAGTTCTTACCCGCGCATCTGATTCTACTACTCGTAACCATTTTTAACGCGGCCATGGCAAACGCTATATTTCCCAGCGCGTGGAAAGAAGTTATTGTCATAGGCATCCCGAAACCCCTGGTTTCGGGACAATCAAATTAATCAAAAGCAAACATCCAACAAGCTATAGGCCCATTAGTCTCCTCAAGACTATGGTCAAAACTTATGAACGGTTATTAGCTATTCGCCTTAGGAACTTTGTTTTCTCCAACAGCCTTCTCATCAACGAACAATTCGGCTTTAGAGCCGGCCATTTGTGCGTTCAGCAGGTTCACCGCTTAACCGCACATGTCCTAGATGGTCTCAATAAACCAAAACCGGTGCCCACGGGGGCTTTATTTTTCGACGTAGCAAAGGCTTTCGACAAAGTTTGGCATAACGGCTTATTATTCAAGCTATACACGCTAGGCATACCCGACAGGCTCGTGCGCATCATACGAGACTTTTTTGTAGAACCGCACATTTCGCTACCGGGTAGAAGGAACTCTTTCTTCACCGCACCCAGTTAGAGCCAAAGTCCCGCAAAGCTCCGTATTATCGCCACTTTTGTTCTCGTTGTACGTCAACGACATTCCGAAACATGCAGCCGCGCAGTTAGCTCTATTTGCGGATGACACCGCTATCTACTACTCAGATCGCCAAAAAGGTCGCATTTCTCGAGTACTACAATCTGCCGCTAAAACCTTAGAAGATTGGTTTAGGAAATGGCGTATCGAGGTGAACCCCGAGAAAAGCGCAGCAATGCTCTTTTCACGGGGGTCCATCGCGAGATCTGCCAAGAAACTTAGCCGAAGCACAGTACGCAACCTCAAACAGATCACTCAGTTTGGCCAACCGATCCCCTGGGAGAAGAAGGTCAAATACTTAGGTGTCATCTTAGATAGGGGACTTTCGTTCGCACAACACATTAGGACAGTCAGGAACAGAGATGCCATCTTCCAAGGCAGGCTTTATCATCTCATAGGTAGGAAGAGTAAAATGTCACTTCGAAATAAGTTGACAATTTACAAAGGTTGCATTCGACCCGTCATGACGTACGCTAGTGTCGTCTTCGCACACGTAGCTCCCTCATTGTTGGATCACCTTCAGCGAATTCAAAACAAAATTCTACGCGCCGCGGCAAACTCTCCCTGGTATATTAGGAACATCGACCTACATAGGGACATCGACATTCCCTCTATTTAGTCATTTATGAAAGAAGCGTCCCGTCGCTTCTTCGATAACGCGTCCAATCACGTCAACCCGCTCATTGCCCAAGCGGCAATCTATCTACCCATGAAGGGTGTTCGATTTAAACATCGCCGACCGAGGCACATATTACTCGACCCAGATGACACTATCACAGAGGCCAACGCGCCTTACACTCACACTCAACACGCTCAAATCGTACACGAACACTAGGACGCCGCATCCGCCGGCGGACGCGTGATTCCCAATCCTCACAGCGTCTCACTCCGTCATATTCCTCCCTCGTCCGAGGGACAGCACTAAGTCGAGATTTGAGCCCTAGTGGCCGTCCTTCTTCTTCTACTTGGATAGGTATCCATAAGCGGTCTCGTGCCGCGACCGGAGCCAATCATCGGCTGAGCTAGGCTCGCCATTTTCATCCGATGACGTCGTTAAGGCCATCTGCGGCCAACAACAAAACAATTCGAAAAAAAAACAGGTAACTAGAGCGATCTGCTACACCTACATGCTATTTTCATGTAATAAAAATCACTTTAAATACGGCCACGGTAAAAATTATATAATTATAGCAAGAACATGGCAATTTCAAGACGGTATTATTCATATTTTAAAAATTTTATTATGTACTTATCTTTTATCGTAGTGGAGTCGATCTCACTCCCTCTCCCTTCAATCTATAGCTGCACATAGGTCTTTCCTCATTCTGCATTAGTTATCCCAGTCCTCTTTCTCATTCAACATTTACCAGCTACCTATTGCAATTTGTCGCTTTTAAGTATATGTTTCCCGTAGTCTTATTTGCTATTTTATGTCTTTAGGCGTAACTGTTTCGGTTTCATAGCTTTTGTTATATAAAATGCATCCGAATGTTTGCTTTATAATGAAACCATCCACTGAAGAACAAAGACTTTCTTATAATAATATTAAATACATAATAAAAATCCACTGACATTCTCACAGCGCCCTTTATTCCCAACTCCCAAACTAAGCCAGGGATAGGTATTAAACAACGAAATCTTACATTATATCATGTTTTTTAGTAAATTCATACATGCAATACTTAGAACACCAAACTTATACAAACAGACATGTTCGTGCCCACAAATGTAATTTCGAAATTTATTTATTCCGAAACATAAAGAAATAATTAAGGAACTAAATATATTAGTGATTAAATGGGGCGAAATTATTTTAAGTACACAAGGGCAAAAACAAGTTTGAATCTATCCTTAGTATACGTGATGATGATTACAGAAATGATTATGAAAATGAGAACAATATTTTCACATTATAATAAATATTCGCTTTCAAATACATATGAAATTGTGTTACACAATTTAGTTAACATTTTAAAATCGTATCTATTAACTGAACCCTCCTTCGTTAGCTGTCATAACAATGGCATTCGCTAGCGATACCAGGATTTCACTGTTCAAATGATTTTAAATTAATGTCGGGCGTTCCTTACGCTTGATTTCAAAGACAGAGTTATTCCAGAGCTAATCGCGCTTCGGAGAAATTATTTTAAACGTCGTTTCTCGTAAGCAGCAAAACCAGTTTATAATAAAACGATTATAAGAGTCGCAAATAGGATCCCATCCAAAAGTTGTTCGTGTAATTATTCATTAAAATAAAAATAAATTTACGATTTTAGTAATGTAAATAAGATGTTTTCAACTTAAGTACATATTGTTTTATTTTATATATATTTCACTTTTATACAAACTAGCCTAGGGTTTACCGGTAAAGGGGAAATTATACCGCTACACCATGGACGTTATAAAAATAAAATTATTAATAATCTTGCAGTAGCAACACTTGTAACCAAAAGTACAAGTTTGATGTTTAAGTTACATGGGACTTAAAAATGTAATCTTAAAAATGTATAACCATTTGTGGAGAAAATGTCCATTAAGTTCAGCAGTAATCCACATTTTTGAGGAAATTACCATCATGTTCACAAGCAATCCATTGTATGTGCTTACTTTTGGCACAAATATGCTGTATTACGATGTCCGGTAATTCAACAAATTAGATCAAATTACGGTATTATTATTAATATTGAGGTATGCATGCAGAGTTCAGTACTACAGACGATCAACATCAGGAAATCATATTATTTTATAAAGTACCAATACACCATACAAAAATAGTATCGTTAGTCTTTAATTTAGGTTTAATATGTCATTTCATAAAAAATGCTTGAAACTTAAAAATATAATGACAATATTTACCGACACGTACAAAATCTAAATTAACTTTACACCGAGTTGTTGCCGTTTAAACCCCTCCATCACAATGTTATCAACTTTTTATTTTATCTTTATGCTAATCCGAAACAATCCCAAAGTAACACTGCTAACTCCTACTTATTTGAAATTTACACCTTTAACTAATTAAGATAATGTCCCGTAACAAAGATTCGCGTGAAACCTTTCTTCTGGAATAAAAGGGTTTCAAATTTGTGTATTTTGAAATTATTACGGCACCCTTGAGAGGCCGGGTCTTATCTCAGACAATAGCATTGTAAAACGTTCCATTTTATTGCACTTGCTTCTTGTCAGCTTTGAATAAAGTGTTGTGAATTGCGAATGAGACTGCACTCCTTTTGAAACTGTTAAAAATATTATGTTGATGAAATCTTAGACATTTTTCTTAACGATTTTTATGATGATTTCATATTTGCGCTGCCAGTGAATTTTGGTTGTATATAAATTCTGTGTATGCTTTTAAATACCGGAATGTTTTTGTTTGTAATGTTTCACGGTGATGGTGACAAATGTTATTAACACAATTGATAATGTTACATTACTTTGTTATTTAAGTAACATTTGAATCAGCTCTACAAATAGGTATCGAATAAAATGTTAAGAAGGAGTTTTATAAAAATACTTGCTAGAAATCGTGTTATTACATGTAATTGCTGATAGAGGATAACATCAGTACCCCGCTATAATAACATTTATACCCTTTCTAATTATATACATTTATCATTTACCACTTAACTCAAATACTTAACCACTTAAGTATATTCCCCACGTAATTTCGTTAACCATACGTCCTTTAATATGTTTATTTATTATGTGAAAGTGCCCCTGAAATTGCAGTTTAATATAGCATTACCAAGCAAACTGTACTGAATCAGGCAACTTTGATGTAATAAGTTGGTGTGGAACATGATTTATGAGCGTGTGTTGCTCCCACGTATATCAGATTATCTTTAGTGAAGGATTACAGATATTTTGTGACGTTAGATACTTTCAATGTATTTTTCTAAGTCTGCAGATTCTTCCTAAGCTGTGAAATATAATATTGAAGTTTTAAGTAGCAGATGATATTCGAAGCCTGCATCACTCTGATCTTACATCCGTTGTTCTGTGCTTCGGGTGGCACATGAAGCGGTCAGCAGCCGTGACTACTATCTGGGAGTCATTACGCGCCACAGACCGCATTGGCCTCTGTGGTAGTTACGGTCTGATCTCATCATAGCTATGCTATCTGAGATACCATAATGTTGCAGTGGACGTTATTGGCTGATCATGATGATAATGACGATTTTATATTATCCATATAACTTTGATACTCAAGCTAACTTAACTCGGCCGAAAAACTCTTTTGGTTTTGCTGATCATTAACAAGACTGAATCATGCTACAGATAAAGGTCCTTCCATTGACCAGCACTGGACTTACATTTAATGTCAGTTTCTAAAAAAACAAAAGAACCTTTAAGAACATGAACATCATTAGTGTCATTCTATAACCGCCTTCTACACAACTCTTCCCGCACATCATAGCTATGGCATAGCACCATCACTTTTACATTTATTGTTACTATACAGATGTCGTAAACATGGGAAAAAGTGATATTACTTACGCTAAGCTAACAATCGACTTCCTATCCGGTTTATAAATATAATAATATCCTGAGATTTTTGTATTTTTCCAACTCTGGTATGAGAGTTTCCAAGCGTTTTTTTATGTATGGTAGCCCAGATCAAGGTGTTCCAAATGATTATTTTAAGAAATTAGGTGTAATCATCTGAGATCTCTCTTCAACCTATCGAAGTCATAGCTGCACTGCACACTGCTAAACATAGGTTTTTTTGCACCAGAAAGCCCGATTCCGCCGCTTTCTCAACCAGCGACCTTCGCAAGTCGTCGGCCATCGAGCGAGAGGGCGCCCTTCGGTACGCTTGCCAAGACGCGGTCTCCACTCCAGAACTCGGCTGCTCCAACAGCCATCGGTTCTGCGACAAACGTGACCAGCCCACTGCCTTTTCAACTTGCTGATCCGGCGGGCTACGTCGGTTACTTTAGATATGAGATCATCATAGGATAATTCCTACAATTACAATTCTCTTTCAAACTTAAATCAACATATTGTGTGTTTAACATATTATAATTTATTAGCATGAAATGTGTTTGAAGAAAAA
>PQWD01005361.1:7810-19027 GCA_019425675.1 Leucinodes orbonalis | reverse complement strand
ATCTTCCGATCATCGACGCTAGTACGCAACATATCAAACATATACTGTTCATAATAACCAAAAGAGCAACACAAAGCAGAATCAGCATACCGTCCAAAACAACCTCTCAACGCCGACCGCATACAATTTCCGCGGAGCAGTTTTTGCGAACGACAAGCTTGCAAGTTTACCGAGTGTGAAATTAATATAAGACTGTTAAACTTAAGAGTAACTTTGTCAGCGTTATATCGACTCTGGCGAGCTAACGATAACTTTTGGTGCTGTTCAAAGCGCTCCGGGAGCGCATAGGTGTATGTTTTTCATGCATCTCTGACATATTGACTTATGGTAGATGTGTTTAAAATCATGACCATATCGATATATTTACGTGATGTTTCTCACGCCATGTCAATTTTGAATTAAGTTTTCTGAAGTTAAAATATAACGGACAGCCAGTAATACGCTCACCTTTAAGTATAAAAATAATGATAAATGTTATGTCAGATCTCTTATATTATAACCGATAATTTTACTAGTTAGTTAAGTTATAGTCTTGTTGCTACACGCCGGGCACTATCTCAGATGGGCCATCGTTTGGGCTGAAACACAAATGCATAAGTTAGGCGGAGAACCATCTACGACATCGATTTCATCCTGAAACCCTTTGTATAGAGTCTTCTATCTAGTCGACCTTATGAACTGTGTATTTTTTATGTGCATCTATATATTAAACAATAAACTTTTAAAGCTAATAGCTATCTGAAATGTGATATCACCACTTGCCCTGTGAAGCTGGGAAAGTCATGCCAGTAGGTAAAAGTCTCGCCTGATGATTTTAATAATTTTGGGGTTTAGAGATCTCATCTATGATCTTAGCGCGTTGTCGCACCAGACTTTCGTACACTATAAGCAAGATGTAGCTCAATCACGTCATTTTATAATAAATTTAAATGTTATTTTCCGGATTCTTCTAAGTTTAAGGTTTACTTTAAACCGATGCCAACAAATTCATTTCACATTCATAAGTATTTTTTCGGGTATTAAAAACATATGAAATTGACTTGAATATAGCTTAAACCACTCTTTGATCACGTATAATTTTATTTTGTACGCCAAACACGACGTTTTCAGATCCGCATTCAAAACATCCAAACGAGCTTAGGCTTAGACGCGTAATTCGTTTAATTCAACAATAAAAAAACAAACTCGTGTAAATTCTCGGGACCTTGCCGATTCGCAAAAACAAACGAACATCAAGCGCCTAATAAAATTTTCACCTTTTCGTTAATTCCGTGCTCCAAAGGTCCACCGGCCCGAAACAAAATAATTAACGGCGCAAAGAAAAAGAGATAACGGAAAGTTTTGTTTTTTACCTGTTCATAACGAGAGAGACGATAAATTTGCTTTTTATCCTTTAGCAGCACTTTGCAAAGCAGCAGTAATAATAAAAACCTTTGGCCTTTATTAGGGCGTAACCTGAAACGCTTCAAACGCCGGGAATCTTCGGGCGATGTGTAGTGGATGACGGTATGCAAAAGGTTTAAATTCGGCATAAACAACATTATTTTAAATATGTTTCTTTTTTAAAATTCACCATTTATATTTTGGCGATGTATAGAAGAAGAAAGAAAGAAGGCATTTATTAAATCTAAACATCGCATATTACAACTAATTAATGTGAGAAATAAACATATTATACAATTTTACTAAAAACTTATGATTAATAAATATGTGGCGTGCTACGACGTCTAGACTAAACGGACTCACTCAGCATAAGCCAGGGCCCCCTATGAGCGGACCCTGACGCCGATTTTCAGTGAGCCCGATTTATAGTGTGGTTGAGAGGTCTGTTGTCAGTATATTAGTAAAATATTGTGGTTGTTTCATGTGCATAATGTATCTATGTATTGTCTGAAAAAGGAATAAAAGTATTGAGTTTGTTTTTCAAAATGGGGCTAGCGGGCGATTTTTTAATGTTTTTTTAGTTGTAGTTGTAGAAGGTGTTGAAAGACAAAAATAAAATGACAAAGCAAAACACAAGTTCAACCTATCGTAGTCCACTGCTGGACATAGGTCTCCCAAGGGCCTCTAGACATTTCAAATTCCAACTGCTTCTCGCTACACTGATTTTTCACTTGCGAATAACGGTTGGAATTTGCATTCGTAAGGTATCACTGGGTATCACTCAACTCGACCATTATGTGTTTTATGTATGTATTTACAAAAAAGTATATAAGTATGTTTATCCTGTAGTTGTATGGGTACCAATACCATGGGTCCTTATACTACTAGCATGCTTCTTGCATAGCTTCTAGCATGTATTTCAGTGGATTTTATAAAATAGTATATATCGGTAGTAACTCGAAAAAACTCTTTATTGAACCCAGTATCAGACAAGGAACGAAAATATTTATTTTGCATATTTATTGAATAAATATTGTAAGTATAGCCTCTTAAAATTAATGTTATCGTTCGCTGAGTCATATTATATATTTAGAGATTTATGCCAACATAAGGGGTCTGAGTCTTGTCTGCAACTGCAATGCATTGCATACATTATAACATAAACTTGATAAAATAACTACCTTCTGCATAAAGTAGTTCATAATTTTCCTCTGTACAGTTTTATTTTGCGAATAATAACAGAGGCCATTTTAGTACCTAATTAAGCGAAGGGGTGGGAATGTTAATTTTTATGTGGTTGTATTTTTAATGACAAAAGAGGTAAACCGAATGTTGATTTCATGAAAGTAGCCATCTTGAGAGTATTAAGTTACAGATGGGGCTAAGATTACGGATTTTACTATTTTTTTGATATGCTATTCGGGAGCCTTATTCACGTGTACCGTTAATACAATTAAGCATCTAAATTTTATTTTATGATACATCCTACAAATAATATAAAACTTATAATTCACTTATAGTTGCGGTATACATGGTAGACTAGCTGGTAACGTTAGGTTATGAACGCCAATGACAACTTTAATCGCCAGAAACTATGGTTTTGTACTATGTCTTGATTAGTGGAGTCGAAAAACCTCAACCACAGTACCCATGCAATTTGGTTTGCGTAACGTTTATCATACCTATCAGCAAGAAATTGTTTGTGAAATGTAAAGTTACATATTTCTGTCACTTCATTAGGTTTAACAAAAATTGAAATTACAGGACATTGTAATTTTCTATTGTTAATTTTTATTAATATTTATGCATTTTAGATGTGATTTTATCTCATCTTTTAACATTATTACTCAATGCAAAATGGTGAAACCAATATTTAAAAAGTTAAAAAAAATTGCATCGGTGGTAGATGGTAGATTCGTAAATTATTTTGTAGCAAGTTTCCTTACGATGTTTTCCTTCACCGTAAGAGCGTCTGATAAACGTACATTAATAATTTCAAAAATTCTAAAATACATTGGTACGTGGCGGTATTTGAACCTGAACCCTCCAGATCAAAATACAACAGTCCACACCAATGATACTGAGTCGTCTGGGTAGGTACCACGACAGTGCCATATATCCCGTGAAACAGAAGTGTTATGCACTTTTGTTTTGCGAGATGAGGGCACTGTGGCTAGCTGGTGTCGGGCGCAGTGCGGCATTGACGGATAATTATAACTATCTATCAGTTATTGGTCTCCTTCAATGCCATATATACTTCTGTTAACACGTTATCATCGAGTTATGAATGAATACATTTAAAAATATTATTCCTTTGTCGTTACCCAACCAGACAACAGATTTTCTATTGAGTCCCAATTACTTAAAATCTTTATTTCTCAAATATAAAAGTGTACTTAGTGCCTTGCATGTACCTTTTTCTATCAGTGAATCTTTGGGGCATACAGAAAAGTATATAGCTGGTGTTGTAAAATAGTTGTTATTAAAAAATTAATACATTGTAATTGAATCGGTTTTTCTAGAGTTTCTTCGTCTATACTGAATTGCCAACGACTTAAGCTAAAAAATGAATACGTGTCGTCGCTATTGAACAGATTGCTTAGCGAACATTTCGGAATGTAGCAAAACCACGCGGCACTGTCCTCTAGGAACTTGTTACTTACAAGTTCGCGCATAATACTAAATGTCAACTTTTTGCCCTCATCTTCCGCAACTGACGAAGTTATCTCGTTAAATGCACCGAGAGTTTGCGGCGACGGAGGCTAAGTTTCCAGAAACAACCACTATAGCCTGACCTGCGTCACACAGTTTAAATCTACTTTCCCTACCGTAAAGTGAAGAAGCAAACAGAAACAGGGCTCCGTATACCCAAGTCAACGATACGCTATCTCATTGCGAAATTTAAGGTGCTTCATCATATTTGTCTCAGTTTGAATGAGTAGGCAAGTCAGAAGACTTTCTTTTGTATTAAAGAAAAGAAAAGCTCTGCACTACAAAGTTTTTATAAGTTTGGATGTTTTTTTGTGTAGTGCTGTGTTTGTTTGAGTTAATTTAATGAATTACATGTACAATGCCTTAACAAATTCCAGTAATATATCAAATAAACTAACTCAACGTGACACTACAATACACAATAGTTGTTTTTAGAAGCATTCAACACGTATGTGGGTTTCATATAAAATAAGGCAAAGAGAAACCTGGCTCAAAGCACGAGGTTCCGTTATTTTTTGTTTAAAATAAATATTAATAAATTCTGTCCCTGTCTGTCTCTGATGTCCAAACCCAACACCCTCGTCGAGACGAAGGCGCAGCGTCTTCGCTGGCTTGGCAACCTCGAGAGAATGGATGGGCATCGCCATGTGAAGAGAGAATACATGGGCAAACCGGTTGGGCGGCGCCCAGTGGGCCGCCCCCGGTACCGCTGGAAGGACGCCGTCGAGTCTGATCTGCGTGAACGCCAGGTCAATGATTGGCGGGAAGTGGCGCAGGATCGACAAAGATGGCGATCCCTTGTTTCGGAGGCCAAGACTCACTTCGGGTCAATAAGCCAACGGAGTAAATAGTAGTAACTGAATACCTTGTCAAAATTTTGAATAGATAAAAAGCTAAAATAATACTAAGTAGTTAAATATAACAAATACAAATACAAATACAAAAATCTTTATTTATAGAAAACAAGTCATTCACAAATTGTTGATTTTGAGGTCTCATTCTTTTAAGTTAAATAACCTGTAGTAGATAACTGCATATTACAAACGAATATCCTTCAAGCAGCATACCACGTCTGGTTATGTCTTGATCACAAGCATAATTTTAGGCCATAAGATAACATTAACCCTTTGACCGCTAATGACGTCTTAAGGCACCAGACCCAATAGATTTTCTTTTGTATCTGGATTTCCGGCCAGTCCTCAAAAGTCCAGGGAGATTTAATTAAATTTGTTGTTATTAAAAATACATAAACAGACATTTATTTTAAAGACAATTAAGAAATTATGAGTAAGATTTCAAATAATAGCCAGGATCCTAATTTAAAAATAAATGAACTATGAATAAATGGCGTGGGTCATGAGAAGCATCCAGCTGACATCATGTCATGTGCCAGACTATTCGTCATCATGTAATTGTGTGATCTGTAATAGTAAAGCATTTATTGGTAATACTTTGTACCGTGATAATTGGCAAGATAGACAGTGCAATTACAGAATACTATTTTATTCAACATCTTTACGTAACAAGTTACTAACTGAACTGTGGTCAAATCTTCGTGATTACTAGTTTGTCATATATGACAGTTATCACAAACCATCTGGGAAGATGTCTGTTTGATGATGTTTATTTCATATAAAAATCGTTCGGTTCTATATTCTCGCAAAAGGTGACATCTAAAATTCAGGTGCATTGAATACGGCGTACGTATCCATGCCTCACGGATCTCTGAAAGTGGTAAATTCGTGCTGTCACTGTGTAGTCACAGGCGCAATTTATATCCTGCGTGACAAAGCATTAAACAGATAGACATTATTAATATTTCACGGCTTGATTCATTGTTACGTTCTTTCGCTGGAGGTATATTCTAACGCGTTATACGGAGTGTCTACAAATACGTAATAGGCACCCAATTTTAACGTTTATAAATATAATGTTTAATATCTGTAGGGGATTTTCTTGCTAGGAATATTGTATACGTCAAGAGTAGGCGGTTATTTGATTATTGTAACAGTGGTGGAATTTAGGCGAATATCATAAATAGGAATTTCATATGAAGCGCTGAACGTGTCGAATTTATGGAAATATGAAAATTGGATTACAGGTAAAGAGGTTTCCTCTTATACCTACAACACTTTGTATATCATTTTATCATGGAGAAAGAAAAAAATTTAATATCGTTTTGCAATATCAACCCTCAAATAGTATTATTTAAGTAATATGGAATCCATTGTGTTGTATTTTAAAACAACTATGTCCTTTACAAGTTCATTTAAGAAGTACAGAATTCTATCGATAGTTTTTTAAACTTTGATCATAAAATGTTTAGAATTACACTAGTAGTGAATATAAAATTACAATGTTTTGTTCGTTCACCATCACCGCAGCTAATAAGTCCACTGCTAAACGGATCGGTCCTT
Source organism: Leucinodes orbonalis (assembly GCA_019425675.1). Taxonomy (NCBI): domain Eukaryota; kingdom Metazoa; phylum Arthropoda; class Insecta; order Lepidoptera; family Crambidae; genus Leucinodes; species Leucinodes orbonalis. Next base: position 12,515 of record PQWD01005361.1, on the reverse strand, counting down.
ACGACCTCAACGTGGAACGGTCTTTAACAGACAATATCCATCAGCTTCTAGCCACTTAACCAACCTGGTTTTTGACAGCTAGAGATGCATTAAAGCGTCACAAGCAATAGACTTTCCATTGTGTCTGGATTCCTGGCAGCGAAAGGGTTAAGATGGCGGGACATCTGATTTCATCTGATCAGGATATGGCATCGCATTTTTTTTCGTTACGTGAACGCCACACCGAACACATTGTTAACCATCAATCAACTACATACTTGATACTTTTTTGTATATCAATACATTTCTAGAGCAATACAAAAAAGTATACACGAAAGTGTGTGTTGCCCGGAGATTAATCAACCATTACACCACATCGTCATGGTAGCCATATATTTTTACACTATACATATTTTTGACCTCAAAATAATAAAACCAATCAGTAACATGTTTAGTGAAGTTTCGAACTTATTAAATCGCCAGCCGAGTTTTATTTTCGAAATATGGGTCAGTTTCGGATTTTTTTTATCTTACTATATTAAAAGATTAATAATGTTTTTTTGCGAAATAGTACCTGGAAGTTCCAAAAAATTAATGTATTTTCTTTAAGACCTACGTAAGGGGAAATTATTACCAGTTAAGGGCAGCTACATTGTTTTGTAATAGCCGTTAAATTAACATTGTCAGTTTTGTATTTAAAATTGTGTGTTTATTAGTCAAAACAGCGCCTTTACAAAACTGTCTTGTCATTAGCTGAGTGGCCACCATTTTGGTAGCATTATTATTATTTTTTAATATTAAGGCATAACATGTTACAATTTTTATTGCACCAATAAATATTTTTCTTTCTTTCTTTCAAAACAGTATCCACGCCCATTGCGTTGATCCTACAGTAGGTAAAGTAAAAAAAAAGTTATGGCGTCGAATACCTGGCGACAAAACAATAGATTTTCATTTTTATTCCTAAGATAACATATAAGCGGAAAAGAAAGTTTCCTCAGTTTAATAATACGAACAATCTATCATCACATAAAATATAAATACCAGAGACATTCACACAGCGCCATCTAGCCCTATATTAAGCGCAATCTTGTAGTTATAGTACTAAATAACTGATAAACATACTAATACAATTATTTTTGTTGTAAATGTACATTTTATACATAGAAACATCCAGACCATTACAAACATACATGTTCCGCACACAAATAAATGTAACAATGCCTGGGAATCGAACCCGGAACCCTTAGTGTGGTAGCCGACGTCTGGACCATTACGCCATATGGGACTTCATAATACTATAATAGTCATAGTCTATAATTATGCTTAAGAAGTATATAATTGCTACAACGAAAAAAAAAACAAATTCACAAAAAACAAACATGAAAATAAAAAGCTGACGAATCATACTGCTGCTAAGGAGAATTTTCGGTAAAGCAAATATTATTAAGATTTGAAGCGAGTCAGCAAAGACCCGGAATACCTTCTTCAATAACAGGTCCCATGTGTTATTGATATTGAGCCGACTGCAGTGAGCTGATGAAATTGTTTTAATACAATTTGCTGCCGACGTGATAGAAATATGAATAACTTGTGTTTCAACGCTGTGATCCATCTAGTTTTATGGAAGGACAAATGACTTGATTGACAGGGTGAGTGCGTGCCAAAATGCCAATACGGAAAATATAAATCGTCAACGAATTCGCTATTTAGGTGGAATATAACAATATCAATGAATGGCGTCACCCGTTATCCGGTCTTTAATTATTTTACAGAACTGTCCGCAATGGGGACACAGAAGAACTACCCTAAAGACAACTATAGGAGACAACTTGTTGGAAGAGTATGTTATGCACATTCTTTAATAAAATACCACAAAATCTTGCCGAATTGCCCTTTCACCAGTTTAAATTAAAGATTTTAAAAAATCATGAAAAAAGATTACTATACCAATACGAATATTTATCGATAAGATGTGTGGTCTTGCACATAGTGTTTCAGTTACTGAAGTTTGTTAATGATTATTGTATAAGTTATGTGTAGGTAAATGACAAAACCTGTAACCACTGATATAAAAAGTTTAAAGAGTAACTCGAGTTTCTTGCCGCTCTTCTCGAAGATCCTACTTATTCCGAACCGGTGATTAATAATAATATTCTCTTTCAAAAGTATCTGTAACAGATTTACTTGAATAAATTTTTTTCTTTCTTTCAACCTCAGTTTACCGCTATCGGTATGTCAGGTGCAGGTCTCTTCAGGTTTTTTTTTGTTAACTATACGATTGTCATCTTAAATCCCGATTGTTTTGACCTCATTACCGATTTAAAACCTGGGACCGATTTAAAATAGGACCTGGCATCACTAGTCCACACCCATGGGCCCACGACGCTCTTATATTTATATTATTTTAAAACATGTTTATTAAGTTTCAACCATGCACCCATTTCCTACTTTAATTCTATTCAGCCCCGCTACCCACACTTGGTTCAAATACAGATTGCTAAGTGTTAAAGATATTGTGATATATTTATATACAACTAAGGCAATCTTTTCCAACTTCTGGGTGGGTAACGAATTAAGACTTTAAGCGTATAGGACAGCATCATTGTCTCATACATCACCGGGCCGTCTGAAATGGCTTAATAATAATTTATTTACTAGGACTAGTTAGTGTAATTCGTCTTATGGAGAACTAATTGACTAGAAAGGCAAAATCTATCCGAGTAATAGATCCATCAATTCCATCGCCGTGCCTAGGCTAATAATAAAGTAATATAACAAGATATGTAATTATATTTAAATGATCTTTATCATCAGTATGACTTAGATTTTCAGTGCTAAATAGAGAACTCCCAAAATTACTTCCATGCAATGACAAGAAATCATCAATCATCAGCAAGCTATCTCTTGAGTCAAGTGAAATCCCAAGGGCGGTCCCTCAGTCCAGTCACATACATTTAATAAGTCCATTTGTACATGTCATGTGAGCTAACGGTTCATCATCATCATCAGCTCATTATATGTCCCCACCGAGGGGCACAAGCCTACTCGTATAGGGTGTACAGGCCTATGACGTCCGTGGCTCGGAGGTGCGCAGGCTCCTCACGATTTTCTCCTTCCGATACCGTGGTGGTATCACTCCGTTGAGCTGGACCATTTTCTCGAACCATGGCCCTTCCGATACTTACCCAAAGCAAAATATTAACAAGCATTATACTATGTTAAAAAATCGGAAAATATTTTTTTTCCTTGACAAGTTCCGCTAGAACATTCTATTCTCGCAAAAAAAAAAACGTTTTATACCCATTCAAAACGACATAAAAATTACAAATTCATACAGATTAAATGTTAGCGCCCGAAAAGCTACTGACAAAGCTTGAATTTGTACAAATCACTGAATACCCTGGGATTGTATATTTTTATTCATTTCCCAACACAAACTGGGATATCCCTATGAATTTTGCATAAAGCCGATTGTGGAATTTTTCGAGGCAATAACGTGAGCATATTTTGCTTTTTATTTGATATACCGTGTATTTATGGTGCATGACATGCATTTGTAAACCGATATTTAAATAAAGAATAAACTGCCTTTGTGTTCTAGTGGTCCAAACGTCCGGTTTGGATTGCTACATGAACTGAAGGTCGCGGGTTCGATTACTGCGAAGTAACTTTGTGTAATTTTTCCCAGTTAGGTAAGGACATGCAGGCTAAATTGTATTTGTAAATGAGTATTGTTTTTATTCTATTTTATTATGATTATATATTTTTTTACCTAATATTATTTGAAGTACATTGTATTTTTGATTATACTTTGATACTTTTAACAGCTATTTTTAATTCTGATTTTAATTTTGTAATGTTGATTTGTATTGTATTATTTTAAATGTGATTACCTTTATTTATAAATTATAGTAACACTAGTAGTTAAAACCTTTTTTCGAACGTCTAAAAATTACTGAATTTATTATTTCAATCAGCATTGAACCCGCATTGTGGGCTACGGCTCATCTGTCCATAGCCAATGATATTCTGTGTATATAAAGGTAGATACGCCATCTGCGGTCAAGTCCTTAAGAAGGCTGGGGTCCCAAGCAAAAGGAATAAAAAATCATGTATGATAATTTGATGGACGTGCATGAAGCTAGGAAAGTATGTCAGGACCGCACAAAGTGGCGTGCCTACCCCTCTGGGTCCAAAGCGTGAGCCTTATTTTTTTCCCATCGGACTAGAGTTTTTTGGATCCTTGAAACTTTAAGTTAATTAGTTGTAAGCCCAATTTAATTGCTTGTAGAGCTCGAGCCTTCATTTGGCAACTAACTATTCTAAAACAAAACTAGACTAAAAGGACTTCAAAGGATCTGGGTATTAAAATTTTTTGATTGCCGGAAAATGGATTCTTGAATTAAATTTGATTTGGACGGAATGAATAGTAAAGTCGACGTACATATTGAAGCCACAGATATCTCAGTTGTATTGGTATATCTATGATTGAAGCCCATTACCTAAACTTATGTGTTTAATTAGTTTTTATTTTCTTATCGTGTTAAAATAAAGCTAATTATTGTTCCCCCTCTAATGTTAGGAAGAATAAACGTGTTAACGATTTTCTACATAATTCTCACATGAGTTTCGCGCTATAATGTCATCAGCCTATTACGTCTCATTGTAGGGACCAGGGGGTTACCGCCATCTCTTAAATAGTGTTACAATAACATTACTTCGT
>PQWD01005360.1:0-82738 GCA_019425675.1 Leucinodes orbonalis | reverse complement strand
TACGATAAATTATATGAACCACTTTCCAGAGCCGTCACAAACGTAATGTGCTACTGTGTTGTGTTGTGGACTAAGTGCCGATATAAGACTCCATATGCCAGTTAAGGGGTCACTTTGAGTATGTAAAATTAAATATAGCAAAAAACACAAATCTGGCTTTATATTATAAAGCTGTTTTAGGATTGCTTGAAGAAATGCCATTAGGAATGAGCAGTACTTTTATTTCTAACTTCGTTTTTGCACAATATTTGACTAATTTCTTCTACAACTTTTATTTATTTCCTCTCATGAAGGTTGTCTGGAAGAGATTGCTTTATAGCGATAAGACCGCCTTAATTGTACAGCTGTTATGTTCCTTTGTGTATTGTGTATTTTTTTTTCTGTGCAATAAAGTTTATTATTATTATTATTATTACTTTTGCAATTTCTTTTAGTTTATGATGTTGTGCTAATGTAATAAGTACAAAGTTTATAAATAAACTAAAAAACATATTAAGAGGGGGGATGATGCAATCCTAAACAAACTCATCGCATCGGAGAGACAAAGCCAAAAAGAGGCCCACTCCCGTGGTCCATCCACCTCAACAACTGCACCTTAAAGAAGTGCATCGGTGGTGGCCACATGGACATCGCTAAATGTATTAATTTTAAGTTCTAATTGTAATAATGAAGAGTAAGACTTAAACAATGTAAGAGTTATTGCTACTATTACTATATAAATATAAACAGAGAGAGAGAGTATTTATGATGTTATTTATTCCCTTTATTCTATATTATTCACCCCCCTACTTTACTTAATGTGAATATTTAGTTATTTTAATTCTGTTATCCCAATCCCCCTTTAACCAATTCTTTTGCCCCATGCGCGGAGCACTAACATAATATTATAATAATTAAATTACAAAATAATCTTAAACTAAAAAGAGTACGGACCATGAGTCTGTAGATGTAATTTTATTAATAAAAAAAAACTAAAAAACAAAATTTTGAATAATAAATTGTAAATGAATACACTAAAAAAGCGGTCAAATTTAGAAAGTGTTAAAGACAACAGAAAAATTGAATGCTTTGGTGGATTGTCATTTAATTGTAGGGAAGTTAATCCGAAAAATAAAGGAAAGTAATTCCGAGACACAAAATATTTCTAATTAACCGTTGGTTCCTCATCATCATGGCTTGTGATGAGTGATACAACTTTCCTGTGTTTTTACATTTGAGTTTTAAAATTGTAGTAAATACTTGTAATATGCCACAGCAAACATTTTTTATTTCGTTCCTTCGCAGTATATTGCTAGATATATATTTTTCTCATTTTGCGTCATATCCCGGTCCTCCGCTTTCCTCATCCAGGCGTAAGCAGTGTATGGTTACGTCATAAGGTCGGAGATGAAAATGGGATACGTTCGCCGGCGCATTCCAGGTTTCATACGTAATCCCGGCTAAATTCGATCTGTACCACTTATTGCATATGGATGCAATATTTACGAGTAGGTACCGCTAGCAGAGATGTGTTACTATTTTATTAAGAACATCACCTTTGATTTGCACCTTAAATCTAGCATCATCAACTCATAAACGAGGGGCACGAGCCTACCCGTAAAGGATTTATAGGCCTTAGTCTTCCACGCGGATCCAGTGTGGATTAGACAAGTTCACGTTCACAACCCTTGCATCCCTTTGCGGGCATGCGCAGGTTTCCTCACGATGTTTTCTTTCACCGTAAGAGCGTTGGATAAACGTACATATAATTATGGACTCGAACCTCGGCTTAGGGCGTTGCGTATAGGGCGGGGGTAACCTAGTTAAGTTTGGGGAGAAAAGCGGCCCGGCACACACCGGTTACGCGTAAAATTAACGTTAAATCTATACCATTATTTTCGTCACTAAATAACAAATGTTTGTTACAAGTTCAGCCCTAGGTAGTAAAGATAATTATCACGTTACCAGTCCACCGAGGTCAGACAGCAAGCGTGACTGTCAACTGGACATTCAATTAGTCCAGCCATCCAAGTCCCTAATTCCGGTAATTTTAAAATGCGAGGATCGTTACTGTGTCTCAATTTTTTATGTGATAGGTGTACAGGATGGTCAAGACGCTCACCTGATGGTAAATGATACGCCTGACCATGACAGAGCGGCATTGAAGGAGACCAACAACTGATAGACAGTTATTATCCGCCATCAATGCCGCACTGCGCCCGACACCAGAGACAACAGATGTTAGGTCTCTTATACCCGGTTATATCACTAGCTACAGTGCCCTCATTCCGAAACACATAAGTGCATACTCCTCCTGATCCCAATACTCCTGTTTCACGGGGTGAACTCTGGCACTGCGGTGGTACCTTCCTAGAATAGTGAAATTTCGCACGCCTTCGTTCTGTTTTAAGGTAGGTTTTAATAAGTTATTCATTCTACTTTATAATTACCATTTTAAAATATTAAAATTAAAGTTGTATCGGAACACCGAATTTACAGTTGGATTATAAAGTAACGTAATGGTGTCGTTTTATCAAAAAAATGAGTGGAATCGTGGCCCAAGATGACCAACACGTACGTGTTACTGCGTATAATGATGTCGATTGGTAATCAGTATTTTAAACGAACGTTTTCTTTGTACCATGTTCTTATTTTACAAAGTGTATATGTCGGTCAGGACGCTCACCTGATTGCCAGTGATACACCTGACCATGACAGAGCGGCATTGAATCTCTCTGTAACCACTGATATAAATTTTAAAAGAGTGACTATCGGGTTTCTTGCCGGCTCTTCTCGAAGATCCTACATATTCCGAACCGGTGTAGAGTTATAAAAATATAGTAATAATAACAATTGACGATTCAAAAGTATCTGAAACAGATTTATTTGAAAAATATTTTTCTTTCATTCTTTCACAATCAACTAATAAACAGTTATTATTCCATTAAGGAGAATCTACCACTTGGATTATAAGCTTATAATGAAACCCATCAACAAATAACTGGCCACATCAAATATCACCTCAAAGCTGCCATCACATATATTACATTTCCGATCTAAAATCTTGATTGCCTACTCGTATACCGAGCTCTCAAAGAAAGCGTCGCTCGCAATAGCCTTAAATTGATTGAGGTCAATCGACGATTTAAAGGAGCCGAGGGACGACCGTTCTTGAACGTTGTCTTCTCTATGGCACGTATAACAAATATGGAGGTATATGTCACACTTCTTGGCGGGAAAGTGAAGTGTCATGTCGTCGGTTTTGTTTTATTTACTGAAATATGGAATAATTGTGGATTATTTCCCATAAAATGCTCGTGAGCGAGTGCTGGCAAACGAAACAAAATAGTTCAATCGTCACTTTGAGTTGGCAGAAGTGTTTTGCTCTTCTTTGTTTCGGAATCAGGGCACTGTAGTTAGTAAAATTATAAAATTAAAATATAAGAGCCCTAACATTGTCGTTTTAGGTGACGGACGCCAATGATAATCTGTATAGATACGCCATCCATGCCTCAAAAACTAACCGCCAAAGAGAGTACAGCTTGTACTCTTGTTGTTGTATATGTGCTGTCACTGCATTTGGAACACTTTTTTCGATTGTTTTGTGAGCATATCACGAATCCATACTTTTTTACATCATTGACGGACGCAGGGCAGTGACGACGGAAAATAATGACTACCTACTGTTATAATTTTCCTTCAACAGTGCATATCATGGTCAGGCGTATCACTTACCACCAGGTGAGCGAACTGACCGACCGTTAGCTTTTGACATAAATAAAACATTTCGAATCTGACCTATACTGGTAAAAGGTCACTACCAAACAAGTCAAATACCGTCATCAATAAAAATGACTGATGACCCATTCCCACTGTTCGCTGATCGTCAATCAAACAACGTTACCCTTGATATCTTTTTCATATTATAAATGGGCGTTCATAAAAAAAGGGTGACTTATCATTTTGATTTGGGAAAATACACTCTCGGATCGCGGAAATATTCGTTATTATTACATGTTTTAATAAGAAATATAGATATGGATATCCACTGACATTCACACAGCGCCATCCAGCCCCAGGTTAAGCGTGAAGCCTGTATTATGGGTACTAAACGGATAAACTTACTTAAATACATTTTTATTTGTAAATACATACATATTATACATAGAAAACACCCAGACCATTACAAACAGACATGTTCATGCACACAAATGTTTGTACTGCCCGGGGATCGAACCCAGAACCCTAGGTGTTGCAGCTGACGTCTAAACCGCTACACCAAATGTGTCGCCAAATACGTTTGATATTTGCTTTAATATGTTTCCTCTTAAAAAATATCATCATCAGGTTTTAAAACGTCTCCACCGAGAGACATGAGCCTAACCATATAGGGCGTATAGGGTTTAGTCATCCACGCAGGCCCAGTGCGGATTGACCGATTGGTAGACTCGATACCACAGACATCCGAATATACATTTAGACTGGACAAGCCGCCAAGTTTATAGGCAGTCCCAGTGTCGCCATTTATTTTCGGTTCTTACCTGTGAAAAGTTATTATATTTCTTGGTAAATTTACTTATTCATTGCGATGATGGCATGTTACAATAGCACAGGATGGCATTTTGGAAAAAACGGTAATTTCTTCTAATATTCGTGCGTCTTGACTCGTCTCACAGACCGTAAACTGGCAGCTAGTGCTTACATTTGTCGCACTTTTTAACGCGGCTGGCCCCATCTCTTGTATTGGGAAATCTGTGCCCGATACTGAGTCGTCTACTCGTAGGTAGGTACCACCGCAGTGCCAGATATCATCCCGTGAAACAGGAGTGTTATGCACTTTTGTGTTTCGGGATGACAGCACTGTAGCTAGTGAAATTACGGGTATAAGAACCTAACATCTGTTGTCGGGACGGGCGCAGTACGGCATTGATGGAGGATAATAACTGTCTGTCAGTTGTTGGTCTCCTTAATGCCGCTGTCTATCTAACTGTCTATCTAACTGTCTATCAGTATTTGATCTTCTTCAGTACCGCTCTGTCATGGTCTGGCGTATCACTTAGCATCAGGTGAGCTTCAGACCGTCCTGTACACTAATAACATAAAAAAACAACCCTTGAATCTCTCCGCAAGCGTGCGCAGGTTTCCTCACGATGCTTTCCTTCACCGCAAGAGCGACGGATAACGTACTTATAATTTCGAAAATTCGAAAACACATTGGTACGTGGCGGGATTTGAAGCTGGGCCCTCCCGATCGGAAGGCAACAGTCCAAACCAATGAGCCAATCTTCGCTCTCTTAAAAAATATGAAAAACCATAAAATTTCTTTCTCAAATAATGATGGTTATTCGATTTAATATAAATAGCCGTTCACGTAAAAAGAAATACTTAACAACTTCAAGATTCTTTTGTTTCTACATCACTTCGTATCTAATCTACAAGTCATATTCGACTCGTTGAAATTTAAATACGCTCTTTGTTATTTCCCTATTTCCAAGAATAACCAAGTAGTTCTGATATTATTTTCTATTTTGGGTCTGCCGCCACGGTCTAGTGGTTTGCATGTTGGGTTTGCCATTCAACCTATCGCAGTCCACTGCTGGACGTAGGCCTTCCCCATATTGCGCCAGATATCCCGGTCCTCCGCTTTCCTCATCCAGCCTCCGCCAGCGACCTTTCGCAAGTGGTCGGTCCCTCGGCCCGGGCGTCCTACGCTACGCTTGCCGAGACGCGATCTCCACGTAGGGTTTAAGCTGAGGTTAAAGTAAGTAAAATTATTATTGAGTGTCAGTGGCTCAGTGGTGTAGACTGTTGCCTATCGATCTGGAGGGTGTAGGTTCAAATACCGCCACGTACCAATGTATTTTCGAAATTTAATATTTCTTCTATCGGATTTCCGCAATACTCTATAGCCATGAATCTCAGCTATATTCGCTGCCACAGCAGCTATTTTGATTTACCTGATTTGAGTCGAATTGTTAAAACAGGAAATAAATTAACTGGGCATTTGGGCTCTCTCTCTCTTCAACCTATCGCAGTCCACTGCTGGACATAGGTCTCCCCCATTTTGCGCCAGATATCCCGGTCCTCCGCTTTTCTCATCCAGCTCCCACCAGCGACCTTCCGCAAGTCGTCGGTCCATCGGGCCGGAGGGCGTCCTACGCTACGCTTGCCAAGACGCGGTCTCCACTCCAGAACTCGTCTGCTCCAACGGCCATCGGTTCTGCGACATACGTGACCAGCCCACTGCCACTTCAACTTGCTGATCCGGCGGGCTATGTCGGTAACTTTAGTTCTCTTGCGGATTAAATCATTTCTGATCTTATCCCTAAAAGAGACTCCAAGCATAGCTCGCTCCATTGCGCGTTGAGTGACTTTGAACTTGTGAACCAATCCCGCAGTCAGTGTCCATGTCTCAGCTGCGTATGTTAGTAGGGGTAGACGCATTGCTCAAAGACTTTCGTCTTTAAGCATTGCGGAATAGTTGACGTTAAGACATGACGTAGCTTACCGAATCCGCCCATTTGGACTCTACCTGTGCTCTATCTTTTTTTTACTAAGAAACTACACTTAAATCTTTTATTTATCGCATTTACTTAAAAGAGGGATTGTTAGCTTATGAGCCTTATACGTTTTATAATTAAATGACCCCAAAAATTTTAAGTTTCACGACTTTGACGATGTGTTCCTCAATATCGAGCGACGAAAATGATTTTTAACATCTATTGTATTACTTTATACTGGTTGATAGGAATAATGTTCATAAAGTAAAATTTAGCAACTATGAAAGAAGTTATGATAAAAATAAACACGAAGCTTTTTAATTTTAACCTGTGGCAAAAAAATATATTCACACACACACACCAAAACATTCAAATTCCGAATTCAAGACACGTATTTCTCGCTTAACCGCAAAAACTGCAAAATCTCACTAAACACCAACCCGTTATTTTTTATCCAAAGCCCATCCGCAAAAAAAAAGAAAACACATCCGCGTTCTAAATTTGAATTCACATCTGCGTAACTTTGCGCGCGAAACAACAAGACGCGGCGCGTCTCCATTCATCATTCCCATCGCGGCACTGGCTCAAATGAAAATTCAAGCACGTGGCGACAAAATATTCCACATTCCACAAGAAAAACGAATCATAATCCCGATTTGAAACAATGCAATATGACCCTTACGAGTTACAACTTGCGATTCAAATTACAATCCAGCATTGTGTGACAAGAATAAAATCCTAGGTATAAACAAACAAAGAAAAATCGACCAAATTTGTAAAGCAAAAAGAAGCAATCGTGTGTGTCAAATAGATGTATGTATAATACAAATATGGAGTTGTGGGTCGAGGAAATTCGCCGCGCGCTCGGCAGTCTTCGCCCTCATTATTTTCCGAATTCAAAACAAAATTTTCCTCACACTGGGCTCTGTTCTAAATATACTTCAGTAAAATTGATTTGTATTGTTCAGGTTGGACATGAAACGGCTGTCTTTATTAGTTGATTAAAAAAATTTTTTTTTTTTCATTTATAATAACCAAATCCAAACAGTAGGTTTTCTTTGGGATATAATTGTTATTAGAATAAAGCCAATAATGGAAAGACTGTACTACTTAAGTATATAGAAAAAAAAACAGAACAAAACTGAGAGAAAATAATATGGAAAGAATTTCATCCTCACCACCTATATAGATGAATGGAAGTCCTCGACAGTGCGTTTTTGTCGTAATTTCTTGCCACGAACGACAAAATTGTGGAATCAGTTGCTGCCGGAGATATTTCCTGAGCGATACGACCTGGCGTCCTTCAAAAAAAGAGCGTATTCCCTGCTGAAAGGCCGGCAACGCATTTCAGTGCCCTCTGGTATTGCAAATGTACATGGGCGGCGGTGACATTTACCATCAGGTGAGCCGTTTGCTCGTTTGCCTGCTATAGCATAAAAAAAAAAACTTGAGGAGTATACCAACTGTTTTAAGACAATTTGAAAAAAGGATGAAATATTTTTTTTTATATTTTTAATTTGGAGGTATTACAATTCATAAATAATTTACAAGAAATACAATAAGTACCTATCTAAGCTTGTGTTTATTTAATTTTATTTAAGTTAAATTTAGTCAGAAATTACTTTGCAAGCAACCATAAAACTATTCAATATTTAGTTAAAAGCAAAAAAGCATTGCTTAATTGAATAAAGACAAATATAATTCAATGCTATGTGCATAAGAAATAATGACGCAGAACAGTTATGTACTCCTTATATTAGAAATGTCAATCATACTCCATTAATATGAAGTTTTAGTTTCAAGTCATGGTCATGTTTTTTGTTCTGTTTTATATGTGGGCAGCACAATCGCAGAATCGACCAAACTGTAATATGTCCGGAACGTTTTCGAGGTTGTGTTTCATGATCTGATGATAAATTTCTTTGGGCCCTTCGCAATTTCGTAATAGCTGAACTATTACGAAATTGCGAAGAAATTTATAAGGACTATCGTAGAAAGAAACAAAAATCTTTTGTTAGTGGGCTAGTTATCCCCACCCTTTCCAGGTTTTCCAAAGTCTGACCATGTATTTGTTATATTTTTTACCCGTAACATATAAATAAAATTGAAGTGTCTATTTGTAATATTGAAATAACATTTTTTTTGCACATACATATGAATCTATACGGAACATTCGCCAAAACATGTTTTTAAATTTTTTGTCTGTCGGTTTGTTCGGGTAATCTCTGAAACCGCTGGACCGATTTGGACGGGACTTTTTCTGGCAGGTAACTTACGTAATAAGGAAAAACATACGTTACTATTATAAAAAGAACTATTTTTAGGAATTTAAACCAGTGTTGTATCGTTCACGTCACGCGCTCGCGATCATTCGTGCCTTAACGAAATGATTTAAGCTAGTAAACAATATATTTCTATGATAATATACTGAAATCAATATTGTGTAAAGCTACTCCTGATTTCCTTTCTTGGATTTAACTTAGTTTATTCATTCATTCATCTCTTTACATTCATTCAATTTGTATGTTCATTCATTCAACGTTAATACTCTACAGTCTGCACTAGTAGCTCATCATTATAGGCAAGTGTAATATAAGTTTATATGTAAACGTAACTCATTATAGGCAAGTGTAATATAAGTTTATATGTAAACGTAACTCATTATAGGCAAGTGTAATATAAGTTTATATGTAAACGTAACTCATTATAGGCAAGTGTAATATAAGTTTATATGTAAACGTAACTCATTATAGGTAAGTGTAATATAAGTTTATATGTAAACGTAACTCATTATAGGTAAGTGTAATATAAGTTTATATGTAAACGTAACTCATTATATGCAAGTGTAATATAAGTTTATATGTAAACGTAACTCATTATAGGCAAGTGTAATATAAGTTTATATGTAAACGTAACTCATTATAGGCAAGTGTAATATAAGTTTATATGTAAACGTAACTCAATAAAGTTCACCAATCTATGATAAGAAGGGAGGTCCAAAATCTTGTTTATTTTGGCAGTTAAACCATTTATCTTTTCCCAAGTTATTGCTCCGTCATTAATATATTTTTACGGTCTCTATATATCTACTATACGAATAAAACGGAATGTGGACGATTCGGAACGATCTTTAACGATTGTGGTCGCTTTATTATATCGTTAAAGTGTCTCAATTATGTATGTACATGTATAAACAAACAAACAGTTTGATTTATGTGATATACTGACCTATCTTTATTGAAATATGTTTGAAAATAGGTCGAATATGATATTACCACAACCACAAATAATATAAGCTACTGCTTCCTTGGTCAAATTATTTATTTATTTGCATGGGAATGCTGCCAATTTTCATAAATGTATTGTGATGCTACTGTCAACGAATTAATTTCATTAAAGCTACTGCTAACAAAAAACATTTCAAGGTACCTAAAAACGTTATTTCTTCTACTTAAATTTTGTGCAGTGTCCCTGACAATTTGATTGCTCTTTATTATCAGATATCGCACCTTTCATACTATAGAGGCACATTCTAAAAAAAAATAGCGTTTTTTAAGTTTTACTTATAAACGGCCCCAAAATCAAACACACCTACATGACGCTCTTGATAGTAAGAGTCAGAACGTGCAATGAAGCCGCGAAAACTTTGTATATGCCTTTTTAATTTCCGAGTAAAATGTGTCGTTTTAATAATACTGGGATAAACTTAATATGCGATAAGTAATTCATAACTAACGGACATACTCTTATAATATTATATTATTTTGCAGTTAATGTTTTAATTTATTTATAACTGATTTTGTGAGAACAGAAGAAGAAGAATCTTCAAACGCGTTTTCCCAACAATCATGTTTTTCAAATTGTGCCCCTATAATATGAAAGGTGCGATATATTAAATTCCATTTAACTGTATTAGTTCTAATTGCCTGCAATGTAAGTAAGTACTGTTTGGACGCTCACCTGATGGTAAGTGATACGCCTGACCATGACAGAGCGGCATTGAAGAAGACCAACAACTGATATCAGTTATTATTCTCCATCAATGCCGCACTGCGCCCGTCACCCGAGACAACAGATGTTAGGTCTCTTATACCCGGTACTTTCACTAGCTACAGTGGCCTCATCCCGAAACACAAAAGTGCTTAGCGCTTCTATTTGACGGGACGATATCTGGCACTGCGGTGGTACCTACCTAGACGAGTCAGTATCGAGTCTATCACCTAGTAAATGATGATGATGATAAAATCTTATTGCAACACTGACGATTCGTAACTATCAAATACACATTTTTTAAAAAGAGTAACTACTGAGTTTCTTGCTGGATTCTTCTCAGTAGAAAACTACAGTCCGAACCAGTGGTAGCTTCATTTGACATTCATAAGTGTTCTGTGAGGACCTAAACTTTTCATTATCTCGTAAAGATTTTAATGAATGAAATTTATGTGCATATTGATTCATTTCAATCCAAAATAGATGAACCATGAAAATAAATACAGCAACTGAATTGAATTTAATAATAGACAATTTATTCGAACAACTGGTTATTTATGGCGGCACGATATTAATCAATCAATTTCATAAACAAACATTCGAGTGTGTTTGAAACGAGCCGTGTTTTATTTAGGCTGTTATAATAAATACAAAGCATTTCAGCAGTCCACCGGCGAAGACTTCACACAGTTGGTGGAGTGAAAAGAATTTTCTTGAAGATCTGCCATAGTCTAATGGTCAGGCTCAGGCGAGATCAGGAGGTAGATTCAAATTCCACGGAAAGACCGCAAAGTTAGAAATGTGTGCGATTTTTCCAGTTTGGTTTAAACATTCATCATCAGCTCATTTAACGTCTCTACCGAGGGGCACCAACCTACCTGTAAAGAGTGTACAGGCCTTAGTTTTTTTATTTTGTTGTTTTTCTTTAAAATGTGTATGTACAATGTTATGTACTGTCTTCGTCTTGTCAAATAAAGCTTTTTTTCTTTCTTTTCTTAGTCATCCACGCAGGCCCAGTGCGGATTGGCCGACTTCACGTACAACCTTTAAATGTCTTCGTAGGCGTGAACCGTGAAAGCATCGGCTAAACGTACATATAATTTCGAAAATTCGAAAACGCATTGGTACGTGGCGTCCAGTTAGCCACCTATGCTCCATATGGGTCGTCAAAAAAGCTCTCTTGGAACATTTAAAGGCGTTTAAACCTTCGACCGACCATGGCACAAAAAAAAATCTATCCTACGTTAATGCCTGGGGATCAACCCGGAAACCTTAGTACAACGATATCTCAACCATTACGCATAGTTCGTCTAAGTCATAATTTCCAGAACATTCCAGCTGTGTTAGCAAACGAGTTACTGTCGGAATCGATCCAGGTCTATTTCGAGGTTGAAGGCCGATCTCAATAAACAATACGATAGCAGGTGTATGCCAGTCGATATACGTGGGCACTCGATATTTTTATTCGTTTTACACCTAGTAGGAATAATGCCAAGAAATCCGGTTTCCACCATCCGCAATAAAATACCAAACCTTATCTTTATAAAAGCGCACCCTATTTTATATGTCGTTTTATTAATAACTTTGTTCATTTGCAATATTGTATTTTTAAATACACTGAAACCAATAAATATAAGGTTAATTGGTGATAGTGCGCAATGACGTCACATATCACTAATCTCATACCAAAAATATTGAAACGTTCCTCTGAAATATGAACCTTATCTTAGTCTGAGAAACGTCCCTTTTTGACAGTTCATAAAAACTCGTCAATGATTACTGTTGTCCGCTACCGATTTCAAACAGGGGAAATTGTATCCGGGTTTTATTCACGATCATTTGTTAGATTTTTATTCATTTCCTGCTGCTGTTTTTTAACAACAAAAAAAGACTGCTATCTCACCTGATCTAGTAAGAGTAAGGCCAAGGAATTTAAATCAAAAGAGACTAGATCCAGGTTTCGTTCCCGATCTTTCAGTAGAAGACGAGAAGTTCACTAGGTGATAGACTCTATACTTAGATTAGAAATGATTAATTCGTAAGAGAACTAAAGTTACCGACATAGCCCGCCGGACCAGCAAGTTTAAGTGGCAGTAGGCTGGTCACGTATGTCGCAGAACCTCGGGCCGTTGGAGCAGACGAGTTCTGGAGTGGAGACCGCGTCTTGGCAATCGTAGCGTAGGACGCCCTCCGGCCGATGGACCGACGACTTGCGAAAGTCGTCTGGTGGAAGCTGGATGAGAAAGGCAGAGGACCGGGATATCTGGCGCAAAATGGGAGAGACCTATGTCCAGCAGTGGACTGCAATAGGTTATACTTAGTCGTCTGGGCTGGGACCACCGCAGTGCCAGATATCCTCCCGTCAAACAGGAGTGTATTGCACTTCTGTGTATCGAAATAAGGGCACTGTAGCTAATAAATTACCGGGTTTATGAGACTTCAACTTTTGTCGTCTCGGGTGATGGACGCAGGTTAGTTATATTTAGTTAATGACTGTCTTCTGTTCATTCAACTCTGCTTATGTCATGGTCAGGCGTCTCCCTTTCTATCAGGTGTACGAGATGACCAGCTAGTTACTTTATAATAAGAAATAGTATTCATTAATATTAAATAAATCTCTTGCTTGTTTATGTACTCCTAGTACACAAGCCAGCTTTATCTACTCATATTTATAAGTTATTTATTGTCCTTTATAAAAAACCTGTTTGGCGACTGACCAAATTCTACCAATTTAGAATTCATTACGAGTAATTCAGATTGTTTTGAATTTCTGTCATCTATTGAATGCTCCCCTCATAAGGCACTACTTCTTGAAATAGTCTTGGGACTAATATCCAATTCAATAATTTCGCGACTATAAAAGAAACAAAAACAAATAATTTTACAAAATATAATTATAAAGTAATAAAAACCAGTTCACATTATTTACAATAAAAACAAAAAAAAACATGTAACGTACACCAGTGCATGAAAAGATACATTTATATGCAAAAAAATAAATTCCAAAAAAATGTTAAGAAAAGTTTTAAAAAGCTTAATTTAAAAATACATTAAAATAAATATATGCCAACACTTTGATGACATAAAGAATTACATAAAAGAGTGAAGCTTTAAAAAAATAATAAGTTATTTGTCGCCAACACGCCCTGCGCCCGTCAGCCGAGACAACGGATATAAGGTCTCTTATACCCGGTAATTTCACTAGCTACGTGCCCTCATCACGAAACAATAAAATGTAAACCACTCCTATTTCAGAGACGACATCTGGCACTGCAGAGGTACCTCTAGGAAGTCTCCTACCTAGTATATTCATGTCTATTGGTTAAGTTTATATGTTTACTCTATGATTGCTGTTTATTTGTATGGATTTAAATATATACGGAAAAAAGGCTTCTTTTCATTAGATCACCTAACAAAAGCAACATTGCAAAATAAACCTTCATTTGTTTTTCATACCCCCACATTCCCAAGGGAACTCTGACAGAAGTCGCAACTTAACAACTAGACAGCTTTAGGAACATCTTGCACAGTCTCCCTCAAAATATAAATGCTGTCTTTGTTTGAGTTCCTATATGCGCCATCACAAAAAGTTTTGTTTTCTCGATTCTTTATATTGATATTCCATTTATATCTTGCTAGCTATGGCCCGCCGTGTTACCCGCGATATATTTTCGAGATATTGTCGCGCAGTAAAACATAGCCTTAACATTAATTATTAACATATGAATCCAGGGTTTCATCTCACACCGTAACTAAATTTTATGAAAATCTCTAAATTTTTGGATTGGTATGGTAATCGCAGAGAACAGTGGAAATGTTGGGTAATTGACACGAAATTAACCCAAAGTAAAATATAGTAAGCATACAAAAAATAAGATATGACTTGTTAATAATAATATGTCAAAAACAAAAAAATCATCAATTTTAGGACATTTTCGAACTGACTACTGCTGCTGGCCGCAGATGACCTTTATGGCTTCATCAGGCATTTGCGAGCGCAGATGGCTCTCAGCCTTAAAATTTACACAACGAGCCTAAGGGCGGCCCAGAGTGGGACTCTAATCTCAGCTTAAGGCGTTGCGCTATCAATTATAGGTATAAATCAGCAATATATATAAAATCTAACGAGCTTCGTTCATCTAAAATATGTGAACGTACCAAAAATTTTGCGCACTGCAATGAACATTACGATATCAATTCATAAAAATAGTTCGACCTTATTTAACATTCCGAAAGTATAGCAGACGGCATTAAACCCTCATTCACAGCTGTAATTGTAATATTAATCCGTTTATCGGTCCATTCCTCGAGTTATTAAGTTTGAACGTGATCTGAAACGTAAAATACTACTATTTCGTCAGATTTATTGCAACAATGGACTCTATTGGAAATAGAGTTGTAATTTTTCATATTGGAAGTGATAATAAGTCACATGAAATAAATAAAAAAACTACAACATAAATATAAATAAACATAAAGTATTTATAAATCTTATACATGAACAAGTTACAGTAGTTATATAAATATCACATGAACCTTTACAGGCGCAGTAACATGGAAGTGAGATGTTCCCTCATAATCGAAAAAACGAATTTTCATTTCAAAAACTAGATAAAAGTACAGTCCTTAATGCCTAGTTAGTAACAAACCTAATATTTCAATCGATCGTCAGAAAGATAAAAATACTAAAGCGCCATTAAAGCGAAAATGCGTATACTTATATACAGTTCGAGTTCAAATTTGTATGTGTCGATTGGTTCTATTTTTAAGCAAATCAGAGCACTTCTTTCATGCTTTTACCATCCTAGATTTTATACTTTTCACACCAAGATTATGATTTATGACTGAAACGACGTATTTTTGATATGGTCATTAAATCTGTTTCATTTTACAAAATCATATAGTTCATGGAGAAATATTAAAGCTTTGGCGTCAGAATTGAAATTCGAATTAGATGACGATACAATGATAACTTTTAAAAGGCACGTTTGTAGTATTTACAATTTGATTTTGAATGCAGCGGCCTAAATAGATTCAGAAAAAATATCCTTTAAAACGCCCCAGTTTATTTGTCTTACTAACTCCGAATTCCATCCTCCACAATTTTCAATAATTTTCAAAGTTTTTATGATAAGACCATGATCCCGGTATTCCTAAAAATATACGAGGTTTTTTAGCCAGTTACTGACTAAAAAAGTGTTCGTTTAATCACAGTTTCATTTCGTCAATTGACGAATAAACTCTTGTAAGTTTATTCCATATAGCTGAAGTTGGTTAAAAATCTGAGTTAAAGATAAAAAAATCATATCATTATTATTTCACCTGTTATGTTCAATAAGACACGCGTAGAAATACACATGGACGATATAAAAAGAGAAATTGATAAGAGTGAACAATGTATCTTTCCACTCACTGGTTGTGTAGCCGAAGTCGTCTTCTTCCTCAGGGTCTGCCTCTTTCTCTTCTTTACTCCTCTTTATCGCACCGGCTGAGGCGCGGTCGATCTGTGTTGGGGAAAAGAGACTGATCATCTTCAGATGTTATGTCATGAAAGTCTTTATGGTCTAAGGCCCGTATTCTTAAACGAAACTCAAGCATTGATCTTCACTCAAGTAGAGTGAGAAAGAGATAGCGCTCTATACGATAAATAACATAATTCCCTAATTCAATTTAAGAAAAGATCAAAGTTGAGTCTCGTTCTAGTATACGCGCCTAAATCTATTGTCTTAACCACAAGAACTTAGACTCTTTGATATTTAATCTTAATAAATTAAAGTTTGAATTAAATTTCAAATAGAGATCTTTAAAAGATGACATATTTAGCAATATTTGTCCAAAATAAGTTCCAAAGAAACGAAATATTTAGAAAAAATTTCCATAAATAAAAGGTGATATAAGTAGTGGTAGTTTAAGCCACTGGTAAGTTTCCAAATACTTTTTGCTTGGACTTTTTGCTGTTTACATTTTGGATTTAAGCCGTCATATTAGAATTGTTTAATAACAACCCAGTTTTCGTGCAAACAATCTCACCTATAAATGAAAATAGCTATCAGTTGCTGTATACATACCTCTACTCCCTTTTCAGAATACGTTCTTCCACCCAACTCTCTTTCATCTTCTTCATCGCTGCTTTCAGAATCAGAGTAAACAGGCTTGGGCGGCTGATCTTCTGCTATTTCTTCTTCTTTTTCTGTAACTGCGCCTATTTCTTTCTCGTTTTCATTGTCGGGCTCTGATGTCACTGTTATCTATGAACATTAGTTTCGTCTTACTAATACCGTAGGTATAGTTTGTACGTATACCTATAATCTAACAAATATGGAGTGCATTTTTATTTTAAGTGTAAAGGATTGGATTGGATGGACTTTGTCTGTATTAAAGAAAATTATATTCCGGTATATGAACTTCTGGTTAATTGTTTTGAGTCTAAAATGTATTCTTATACAAACATATCTATGAAAAGGCTTATATAATTAAGGAGATTATTTTTCCAATACTTTTTATATTTCAAATATTATCATGCATGTAACCGTTAGAGATTTTTATAACATCTATTCTGTTTTTAATACTTACTTGTAATTCATCCTGAAACATAATATTGTCTAGATTTAAATACTTATTATACGTTCAAACAAACAAAAAGCCAAATACCTTGATCTCATGTTGAGGAGTCTTATCAGGGACTGGTGTCGGTAAGGGGGATCGTTTCACAGAGCGAGCTGGCGACGTCGGAGGGGAAGATGCTTCTACATCCGACGAGTCTGTATTCTGCATAAATCATGTTTGATCATTATTACTGTCTTATAGGAGTTTGGGCATAATTTATACTGGTCAAGTGTGTGTTCGTTGTCAATATTATTTTCTTGACAACGAACACACACTTGAAGGACACACATTTGCAAAAGGTCGCTGCTGGAGGCTGGATCAGAAAAGCTAATGAGCTGGTTTTCTGAACGGTGTCTAAGACTGGACTGCAATGTGTTGAAAACAAAATATTTTTAAAGGAAATATATACTGTGTGTGAGCGTCGGTGGCTCAATGGCGTGGACCACAGATTTCCCAATACAGGAGATGGGGCAAGCCGCGTTTTTAAGTGCGACAAATGTAAGCTCAACGAGCATACACTGGCTGCCAGTTTACGCTTTGTGAGACGAGTCAAGACGCTCGAATATGAGAAGAAATTACCGTTTTTTCCCAAAATGCCATCCTGTGCAATTGTAACATGCTGTCAGCGCAATGAATCAGTAAATTTACCAAGAAATATAATAACTTTTCACAGATAAAAACAGAAAAGAAATTGCGACACTGGGGCTGCCTATAAACTTGGCGGCTTGTCCAGTCTAATTGTATATTCGGATGTCTGTGGTGTGGACTGTTGCCTTCTGATCTGGAGGGTGCAGGTTCAAATCCCGCCATGCACCAATGTGTTTTCAAATTTTCGAAATTATATGTAGGTTATACAACGCTCTTACGGTAAAAGAAAACATCGTGAGGAAACCTGCGCACGCCTGCGAAAAGTTCCAAGGTTGTGCGAGAAGTCGGCCAATCCGCAATAGCCCGCGTGGACGACTAAGGCCTATATTCCCACGTAGGGAAGGCTCGTGCCCCTCGGTGGGGATGTATAATGAGCTGATGATGATGATATACTGTACTTTTTTGCTCTGTCTGTTACTTTCCTAATTGACAACCTTTTGTACTAACAAATCAATGTAACAAATCCTGACCCAAGCTATGAGACTCTGCACCGTCAGCGTGACCGTTTCTCCAGCAGCCTTGATGAGCTGGACCGCTCGTTCATGCTGCGCAGACCTGACGCACACTCCGTCTACCTCCAGGATACGGTCTCCAGTCTGCATCAAGAAATATGATTGGGGATATCTGCTTTCTTAGGGTTCCGCAGCCAAATGTCAAAAAACGGAACCTTATAAATTCGTCATGTCTGTCTGTCCGTCCGTATGTCGCACCCTTTTTTCTCCGATACTATAAACACTACACTATTCAAACTTTGTAAGTATATGTATTCTGTGAATCGTTTTGGGGTTCCCCGTACAATGAACTGAAACTAAAAATTTTTTTTTCATCTCTTCTCCCCGTGTGGGATATCAATGTGTAGCTCCTAAAAAATGATACCAAGGTTTCCTTTGATTTTTAAACTATGGGGTTGATAAACTAAATATGAATATATGATGTAAATGACCACGACATTTTGTTTTCATATAAATGTTGTAGTAGGTGCCTAAGTAAATAAAATTATTTTATTTAATGTTACTTGCTGCTGCGGAACCCTCCACGAGCGAGTCCGACTTGCGCTTGGTCAATTTTTATTTATAGATATAGGACTATCACCGATCTGACTAGCGCAATTAGCTGTATTGAGTTTTTCTGTAGGTATTTTTTCAAAAAACATATAGTTTCTTCATATATATATTTTTTAACTTTACATTCGTGACGTTTTTATTCAGAGGTCCGTTATTTATGATGATAAATACCTGACATGAACTCAATTTTTGGCTCTACTGATAATTTATAAAGTCTAGCTTATACGCGTATGAGAATTTTATAACAAAGTAGAATGAATTGACTAAATAAACAGGAACATAGCAGTAAGAACAAATCCAAAAAATCATTCAAACTTTAACTGTAATAATAAAGGATAAACTATACAAAGCTAAGTTTACGCAAACTCAAAAGCAAATTGCATTCTCCACAGCAATAAAACTTCGGAGTAAATCTTTTACTTTAAAAATGTTTGTTAAACATACCTGTAACTCTCCACAATTTCCAGCAGGACTAGCTGGCACCACATTCTTGATGAAGATCCCGAATATCGCTTTCTCATCACCATCGTCACCATCCCGGTTTGAAATTATGTCCACCTATGAAACAAGTAAAATAACCTCCGTGGTCTAGTGGTAATAGCGTTGGGTTGGGTTTCCTGTGTGATCCTTTGGTTGTGAGTTCGAATCTCGCATGGACACCACATAGTGAAAATCAATTTGTGTGCTTTCTCCAAGTTTTAGTTAGGACATTGCACGCTGAATCTTTATTGAAAACACAGGGACATTCCGGGCTTTGAAGGTCATGATAAGCCATCTGTCCCTATGCTGTGTATCATGTGCTCTGCAGTGAGCCCTTATGGGCTGATGATGATGATAAAACTAATGCTATAAATAATCTAGTGTTGCGATGGATACCCAGCAAAATTACTCAGCAAGGGGAAGACATATGTTTAGCAGTACGACTGCAAGTCTGTGTTTCTATGCTGTCATAGGAATAAAATGTATAGTTTGTTCCATTGCCCGTATTTTTCATAAAAAAAATACATAGCTAGTTATATTGCACATAGAAACGGGTTGCCCTTATTTGGCAGAATCTTGTTGCTCCGAAACTCATTTGGCATAACACACTTGGTATAAACTTCTGTCATCGAACATTTACAAGGCATATTTTTTTAAAAATATATTTATTGATTAGCAGAATGTGTATAAGCCGAACTTACAATGGCATTCATTTTAAATGGCAGAATTTATGCGTTAAAAGGTAGACACTATAGAAACACCAAGAACAATCCAAACAGACATACATTCAAACATTTGTATTGATCGAACTCGGAACTCTAAGTATACTAGCCAACATCTGAACTATTATACCATAATCAAACTCAAAATATCTTTTTTCAAATAAATCTTTCACAGATACTTTTGAATCATCAATAATGTATGCGTCCGCCTACGGTCACTTTTGACATAAAAACATGGAAAGTCAAGGTTACCTTTCCTCCCACGATGCTGACGCCGAGTGGGGCGCCGGGTGCTCTGGTTATGGTGACTCGTCGTGGTGAGCCCCATCGCTGGGCAACCCTTGCTTCTCGTCGCTCCGGTGATACTGACACCGTCATCGTTTGGGGCACGTAGCTGAAATTTAAACGCACTCAATATAACCATAATCAGCTCATCAAACGTCCTCACCGAGGGGCACAAGTCTATCCGTAAATGATATACATTCTGAGGCCTTAGTCGTGCTCGCGGGCCCAGTGCGGTGCCTAACTGCATGCACAACCTTTGAATTTCTTCCTTGGCATGCGTAGGTTTCCTCACGAAGTTTTCCTTCACCGGAACAGCGCCGGCTAACGTCCAAATAATATAGAAAATTCAAAAAGACATTGGTACGTCGCGAGATTCGAATCAGAATGTAATAGTACCCACCATTGAGTCACTGACGCCACTATTAGCAAATTATACAAGGTGGTAGACACGGTACTGAATCGTCTAGATAGGAAGACAGTGCCAGATATCGTTCCATGAAATTCACTTATTTGTGAAATACTTTAAGACAAAAGTCTTTGCGTCCTGCCCGTGTTAACATACGCAGCTGAGACATGGACACTGAATGCGGGATTAGTTTACAAGTTCAAAGTCACTCAACGCGCAATGGAGCGCGCTATGCTCGGGTCTCTTAGGGGTAAGATCAGAAATGATTTAATCCGTAAAAGAACTAAAGTCACCGACATAGCCCGCCTGATCAACAAGTTAAAGTGGCAGTAGGCTGGTCACGTATGTCGCAGAACCTCGGGCCGTTGGAGCAGCCGAGTTCTGGAGTGGAGATCGCGTCTCGGCAAGCGTAGCGTAGGACGCCCAGACCGAGAGACCGAAGACTTGCGAATGTTCGCTTGTGGAGGCTGGATGGGAAAAGCGGAGGACCGGGATATCTGGCGCAAAATGGAGGAGGCATATGTCCAGCAGTGGACTGTGATTGGTTGAATAGAAGTGAAATTTATGAAAGTTTGATTAGGACATCTCAGACTGTATCACCTGATTGATCCGAAGAGAAAGATGATTCCGTGCTACGGGATCGTTCAGTTATCGGTCCTGGCTACCAATCTTAGGAAGGTAGTCGTTAACACCATCCAATCCGCAGCAGGCCCGCCTGGTGGGTCTCGGCCAGGGCCGTCTCTAGGTCATGTGGCGCCCGTGTACAAACATTACCCTAGCGCCCCTAACGCACGCGCGCTCCTCGGAGGAACTCATAATGCGAGCGGCGCTCGGCGCCCCTACCACCGCGGCGCCCGTCTGCAACGCACACCACACCACCTAAGGGAAACACGCCTTGGTGTCGGCCTAATCTATGTAGCTATGTTGTATAGGATGGCCTTGTCCCTGCAGTAAGATGCTATAGGCTGATAATGATACGATCGATAAGTTTTTTTTAATATTTTACTGATATCATACATCATCCTGGAAAAGAAACCTTATGAGGGGCGATGGGTGAAACGTTTGGTGACTAGCAAATAAGCTGTCCGCTCCGATGGAAAGGTCACTGGTGCAGAATGGAGCAGACCTATGTCCAGCAGTGGACTGCGATAGGTTCAAGAGTGTGACAGAGCAAAGAAGGAAGGCAGGGCATTTATATATTATAGTATCTTATATTATGTATTGGTAGATACTTGTAGACGGAAAGTCGAATACATTGATTCACCAGTGTAAATTGCATTTGTACGACTCGCACGAGAGACCCCGGCCACCTATTAGCCGTGAGCGGGAGGCTTGTACACTCAACATCAAAAGATAAACAAAATTATCCTTTACCGACATTTTCAGAAAAAAAAATATGAACTTGAATCGAGATTTATATCACACTTATGACGTATATAATAAACTACGAAACAGATATCGTTGAAACTAACATGTGACATACGGACGGACAGACAGATAGACATGAAGAATATAAAAGGATTCCGATTTTTGCCATTTGGCTACGTAACCCTAAAGAAGCATACTCACGTAGAGTTATGATTTAAAGGCAACTAAACCACTGAAACAGTTATAAAAACTTATACACCGGTGTTCTGCGAGGCCGTGGTACTGGACGCCACTCCGGACGGGTCCTACCGTATCAAAGCATGGCTCTGATGTCCTAAAAAACTGGTTAAATTTCCAATAAGAGACTTTTCCACGTGATTGTACGCGACTGTACTGAGGTTGGAAGCAATTGTATTCGGGACGCATGGATGACCGCACGAATGGTGTTATACAATCATATCTCGTACACACAACTGACATTATATATATATATATATATATATATAGCCTGGTGTCATTACATATGATATTCGTCCATGCATGTGGGTTACTAGCTTTTGTATGTAGCTTCATTCGCGTTAAATTTTAGGTACGAGCATTTCGTACTTATTTTGTAAAGTTGATCATAAATTTTCCTCACTTATTTCATAGGGTTATTATATTTAAAAAAAAATGCTATCTTCCTGTTATGTATCAAGTACGTCAATAATAAGTTTTTGTGTAACCGCCACAATTGTAACATCGCGATAGACTTAAATCAGTCTGGTTATAAACGCTCATACGTACATAGTGTTTCCTTATCGCTCTACTTAACCACATACAAACTAGTTACAAAGAGATAAAAAGAAGGCTATGACTTTTCATCTTTTCAACTTTATCAAACTAAAAATCACGTCGAGATGGACAAACAGACACCCACACTTTTTACGATTATAATATTAGTATGTGGACTGCCGCCCTCCTACCGGGAGGGCCGAGGTTCAAATCCCGCCACGTACCAATGTGATTTCGAATTTTCGAAATTATATGTACGTTATCCGACGCTCTTACGGTGAAGGAAAACATCGTGAGGAAACCTTCATGAACGCCTGCGAAGAGATTCAAAGGTTGTGCGTGAAGTCGTCCAATCCGCACTGGGCCCGCGTGGACGACTAAGGCCTAATCACCCTATACGGGTAGGCTCGTGCCCCTCGGTGGAGACGTTTAATGAGCTGATGATGATGATGAATATTAGATTGGGAGTTGCTAGCCCTCCAGCCCAATGATCATGTATAAGTTTATATTTCCAGTTTCCAGCTATTCCTACAAGAATACGCCCTTCGTGTTTCCAGGAACCACCCGTCTAAACTAAGATGACTAACTCAATTATGCACTCGACTGAGCGCGATAACTACTGCATCCCTGCAGACGGCGCGATCAAACCTTTGAACCGTGCTTTAACATGCAAACGATACACTTAATGATTTTGATTTATTTAGATAAACAATGAACTAGGTGGTAGACTCGATACTGAGTCGTCTAGGTAGGTACCACCGCAGTGTCAGTGAAACAGGAGTGTTATGCACTTTTGTGTTTCGGGAAGAGGGCACTGTAGCTAGTGAAATTACCGGGTATAAGAGACCTAACATCTGTTGTCTCGGGTGACGGGCGCAGTGCGACATTGATGGAGGATAATAACTGTCTGTCAGTTGTTGGTCTCCTTTAATGCCGCTCTGTCATGGTCTGGCGTATCACATACCATCAGGTGAGCGTCAAGCAACATAAAAAACTAATTAGTTGCACAATCTCACTTAAAAGTGTCCGCGACAGAATTCTGCCCATCGCGTTAGTTGGGCCGAATTTTCATTCATAATCATGTCGCTCGCTACATGTCATATAGTATGCTCGTGCTTTTGTACTCTTTTAATGACGCCTTAGGGGCAAAATTTAAATTAATAATTTTATGTCATAAATATAACATGTGTCAACGTATGTGTCAAGCGGCTCGGACATTTTTTGGTTGATATTTCTTCGTGATTCTGCACCTAGTTAGTTAATGATAGTAATTGTTTATCTAAGTAAGTAGGTTTACAAGGAAACGGCTTAACCTCCAGTCACTATTCGCTGTACCGGCAGGTAGCCCTTCTTCCAACGCCTTGAACTGAGTTTCGTGTCCCACACTTGTACGACTTTTTTATTTTATTTATTAGGGAAACAGAATAGTATAAATTCTACGTGACGGTATTTGAACCCTCCCGGTAGGAGGGCGACAGTCCACACCATTGAGCTACCGACGCTCTACCACCTAGTGCCCACTTTAAAAACGGGAGAGAGAAAAGGTAATTATTGTAAAAATACCTTTTGAAAATAGTAACTATTCGTAGACAAAAACAGCACTAGTATAAAATTTGACATTCCTAAATACATTTTGAGTTTCGAACTCCATAGTAAACAATAAACACAAAGGAACACGATTATGCACACAAAGTGCCGACTTCGTAACCATTACACCATGTTCGAGCCACGTCGAATATTCTGCAGCCATCAGCAACACCGCAGTTACGACACGACCTGACCGATGGACTCGCAGAGTGCAGCGTGGGCACCACAGACATCCGAATATACAATTAGACTGGACAAGCCGCCAAGTTTATAGGCAGTCCCAGTGTCGCAATTTCTTTTCGGTTCTTACCTGTGAAAAGTTATTATATTTCTTGGTAAATTTACTGATTCATTGCGATGATGGCATGTTACAATTGCACAGGATGGCATTTTGGGAAAAAACGGTCATTTCTTCTTCTTCTTCTTCTTAATATTCGTGCGTCTTGACTCGTCTCACAGAGCGTAAACTAGCAGCCAGTGTATGCTCGTTGAGCTTACATTTGTCGCACTTAAAAACGCGGCTTGCCCCATCTCCTGTATTGGGAAATCTGTGGTGGGCACCTTACACCGACGGCACACTGCGATATACGTGCATTTAATAAAACACAAGTTTTACACCTGTATCAGACAATAAGTACTCGGATACACTCTTATCTTAACGAGGATTTAACTTAATTAGTTTTAACAAATTCAATTAGGTATTGGAAACAACTTGAATTCAATTCAACCAAAATGTAAGTTTTAAATGTATTTTTCTAAGAACATTATCGCTATTATTTGATCGGCTGCAATAACAGGTCTGAATTTTTCATTCCCATTATTTCTAGTATGTATTTACAAACAAAATTAGCTTAGTATGTTTATCCGTTGTTAAGTAATTCAGGCAAATGCTTAGATTGGAGCTAGATGGCGCTGTGTGAATGTCAGTGGATAATATTTGTATTTATTGGTTATTTAATTTTAGGTCGGAATCAATGTGTTTACAATGCGAATAAAATAACTCTCAAACACAAATATGACAGAACATTGAACTGGGTAAGCAAACTAGCACGCCTAAGAAATTATTCAGTATGCTTACAAAAGAAAGTATACCTTAAAACGACGGTGCTAAGTCTAGAAATGGCAGACACTCTTACGGAAATCAATCAATTGAATAATGATCTTCGACCCGGGTCAGTTAGGTCAATTTTACAATTTATAAAACCAGGGGATCGGTGGACATTGATATCATAATAATATTTATGTCTAGTATGAGCCAGGTAGTTAAAATTTAATAAGTAGTTGCTGGATATGGTACAGTCTAGCACTAATAGTATCGTGAGGACCGAGACGGAAAGATAACACTCCTCTATAATCGGGCATTTTCAAAAAATATTTTTGTTTCTGTATTTTTTATTTTTTGTTTGTGTTTTTATTTAATTTCTTGTACTAACTTAATAATAAGGCATACTAACCACATGGATCATTGTTATCTTTTAATGGAATTAAATTACTATTACAATAATTTTAATATGGTGTCAAAAAATTTACTGCAGAAATGTAAGCAACTATACAATCCATAAGTAGCAGAGTAATGGTACAGCTGTCGGCTACTACACCATGGGTTCGAGCCCCTGGCAGTCCAAACATTTGTGTGCTTGAATGTCTGTTTGTATGGTTTGGGAGTTTATATCATTCGGTCATTATTCGTCTCCACCAAGGAGCACGAGCCTACCCGTACGCGGGTGTATAGGCCTTAGTAGTCCACGCGGACCCAGTGTGGATTGGCAGACTGCACGCAAAACATTTGAATTTCTTCATAGGCGTGCGTAGGTTTTCTCACGATGTTTTCCTTCACCGTAAGAGCGTCAGATAAACGTACAGATAATTTAAAAAAATCGAAAATACATTGGTATGTGACGGAATTTGAACCTGCACCCTCCTGATCGGAAGGTAACAGCCCATTGATGTAAATATTTTTTTTATCCATTTCTGTAACAAGGCAATCTGTGCATTCACAATAAGCCAATAATTTGTCCTTTTCTGATAATGTTAAATATTTCATGTGAAGCTGTGAAAGTTGCCATATTCATTCCGAAAATAAAATTAAGACCTCCCCTAGTGATTTCCACACGGACCGACCCCTAACACTGCCGGTTAACGGCGTTTCAGCTAGTGGACGCAGAGCAGCTTCCATCCATCTGCTACCCGCCACCATAACCAGGTCATTAGTTCATTTGGTTGGAGGTCGGCCTAAAAAGTAAACACTGGGAAATAAGCTAGTTTCGGCGGAAAAATTAAGATGACAAGGGAAATTTAATAATTTTTAATGTGAAACTTACCAATTCCCGTTTAGTATGACATTCCCGAGTGCGTCACGTCCCCGGACCGGTCCCAAGCGTGGCTCGCGCGGGGCTCGTCAACCCGTAATGGGCAAGAGGTCGGCCCGTAACTCAATTATGGGTATTAGCAATTTTCTCATAGTGATGACGAGCACATGTGACATATTGACATCGATAAAACTTGTCGATAAATATCGATTGGTAGATTCGAATTTGCTATTGATATTTTTTTATTTGTAGTCTCAAAAGTGCCTTGAAAAGACTTAAGTAATTGAATAAAGGCATTTTAGAGTTTGAGTTAGGTCGTGACGGTAGAAACTATACAATCGACACTACCCCTTGTTCCGTCCACGAGAAAGGGGTGGTGTCGATTGTATAGAAGTAAAGACGTAGCAGCGCTCTATTAGTAAATCTAAACTTCTAAAGGGAAAGATTATGGCAAAGAAAAACATAGTTAAGTAGGTCCGTAGTTTTGCAGTGAACTGTCAATTCACGATTTATTTAAAGTTAGTATCTTCAAGCGTGATTGATTCAACGAAAGCAATATAAAAACCATTTCTTTTACTATTACCATGTTGAATGAGAAGGCCTTCGGTCCATAGCGCAACGTGAAAGCTAAAGTTTTAGTTTAAACGAAAAAAATATTAAACCCTGCTAAAGTCAAAATGTTGTTGTTTATTTTTTTTAAGTAAGCAAATTGTCGTGCCTTGCAAGTGCTCCAAAGCGATATAGTATAGTTACTTTCTTGTGTTGTGACGTAAAGATACGATGTCATCCTAGCCGATAATTTCCTACCCTACAACTTATACGATATGTATGCGAATGGCTGTTTAGCGAGGACGTTATGATTATTTTGACATTGCCTATAATGAACCAATTGAGATATGAACTAAAGTAGTTTTTAATATGGGTCCTCTAAAAATTAGCCAAAGAGGAAAAGGTCTATTTACAAGCAGAATGACAGAACCTAATTATAAGTGCTATTTATAATAATACAATGTTGTGATTAGAGCTTTATAAATAAATTAAAATTAAACTCTTTACTAAAAACTTTTCAAACTGTTTGCTGATGACCTAAAAATCTATCGACCTGTGAATACCTTTGATGACTTGAAACTGCTGCAGGACGACCTTGATGGCATTGTGAACTGGTGCTACGCTAATAACATGACACTTAACCCTAGCAAATGTTACCATATTAAGTATGCAAGGAAGAGAAAGACGTTTGATACAGCATACAAAATAGGTGGTTCGGTATTAGATAAGGTTGCTACAATACGAGACCTAGGCATCACGATAGACAGTCGATTTAAATTTACCACGCAATTAGATGTTATTGTTACAAAGGCAAGTCGAATGCTTGGATTTCTGAAAAGAAATACTGTAGGATTTAATTGCCGTACCAAACTCATTCTTTACAACGCCTTAGTCCGCAGCCACCTTGAGTATGCCTGTACAGCATGGAACCCCTACTACTCAGTGCATTCGCAAAGAGTTGAAAGCATCCAACGAGCTTTTACCAGACACCTTGCATTTTGCTCCAGTGGTTTCTCTCATAGAAACCCCTACATTCACCGCCTAAAAAAATTTAACATGATTACTCTTAGTAACAGAAGACTCTTGCTAGGTATGTGTTTTCTCCACAAGCTTCTTAATGGTCGCTTCTTCAGTGTGTCAAACTTCTTCAACGTCTGAATCTCTCTGTCCCATATCGTTTACCATGAAGTAAAATTAAGAAAATATTTTCAGCACCAGCTTTCAGAACTAATCTTGGTCTGCAGTCTCCTTTGAGTAGAATCCAAAATGATTACAACTTGCTCTGTAGCAAAATACAGGACCTGGACATATTTCATGATTCATTTTTAAAATTTAAAGGGAAGATCATGCACTTTATGAAGTCAGAGGCTACATAATTGTTTACTCTGAATTGGTATTTCACTATAATAACTTGTAACTAGTTATAGTACAAAATAATAATAATATATTGATTAAGTTGAACTTACCTATAATAGATACATGTATCAGAATTTTGAAATGTAACACTGTAATATTATAATATGTGTATGCATGTATTGTCGGTGAGTCTAAATAAATAAAAATCTATACTATCTAAGAAATACAAGGCTCAACTTTCTGACGCGGAAACTCTAATTGCTACTAATTGCCATAATAATAACAGCGCGACAAAAACAGATCCCACTATGTTATATTATGTAAAATTATTTCGTCTCAGGCAAATAGTTATATAATGTGTTAACGTTTTATGTTTTATTTTCCTTTTTATAAACTGGCACTGTTCATCGATCCAGGATTAACAAGTTGAAGTGGCAGTAGGCAGAGTACATAGTGCGTAAAAAATATAATAGCCGATGGGACGGAAAGGAAAGATTAACCGATTGATAGAGTAGTAGCAAAATGTTTAATGAACCAATTAAATCAAAACCATCGATATTGTCACAGAGAAGTGTCCCATCACCAGCGTCTGTTTTCTATAATCCCTCATAAGTCGAGCATAGGGCGGGCCTGGATTGTTTTTTATGAATTTTTCTTTGTTTCACGTCTTTTGAATGTTTGTTTTTATTGGTAAAAAGTTGTTTTTATTAACAAATAAATTATTGTACTTTTCCGGTTTCCGTGGCTAGTGACTGGGAATTACTGACGAATGGTGGAATGTTTGTACCACTATTGCACTCAAAGGTTCCGGGTTCGGTTACTGTAATAGAAATGTATGTCTGTTTGTATTGATCGGGGTGTTTTTATGCACCTATTTGTATCCATAGTGTTGGTATCCATAACCTACCTTGAATACCTATTTAGACGGAATCATTTGGATAGGTTTTGGTGAAAAATTATAGTAGAATTTTCATTAGTTATGATTAGACAATTCATGATACTAGTCACATAGTAGAATTGTCTAATGGTAAACTTAAACCTAGAGCATCGGTGGCTTAATGGTGTGGACTGTTGCCCTTCTACCGGGAGGGCTGAGGTTCAATCTCGCCACGTACCAATCGAATCTTTTCGAGTTTTCGAAAAATATATGTACGTTATCCGACGCTCTTACGATGAAGGAACACATCGTGAGGAAACCTTCATGCACGCCTGCGAAGAGATTCGAAGGTTGTGCGTGAAGTCATCCAACCCGCACTGGGCCGGCGAGGACGACTAAGGCCTAAACACCCTATACGGGTAGGCTCGGGCCCCTCAGTGGGGACGTTTAATGAGCTGATGATGCAACTTTAACCTACAAGTTTAAACCATTAACGTTAAAGCTATACCGAAATACCAAATTTACAGTAAGACTAGCTTTTGCCCGCGGCTTCGCTCGCATTAAATTCGGGATAACACGGTACTTGCATTTATCACTATACATACGATTTCCCCTCCCTCCAACTTTGAAGGTTTCGGGGTCAATTTCAGACAACAAACAAACTCTTCAGCTTTATATATTAGTATAGATTAAAAAAATCATTATATCAAGTGAAATAGTAGAACTAAGGCACACGGAGATTAATAAATAAATGTCAAATAACAATTTGTTTACCATTTTTCGTAAGCTGAAGTTAACTTGTATGTAATTTGGCTAAGTGGCCGCCGGTAGAGTAATTGGCCGGAGCTACGCCATACCCGCGGGAACAACTAACATAACGAGATACTTTGACATGACATGTGGAGCTGCATTAACTGAATAGCTTACTGCTAATGATAAACAAGAAACAAGAAGTGGCAGCGGGCCGGGCACATAGTAAATAAATATCCACTAATGTGTGTTTGCCTTCGACACGCTAAGAAGAAGAAGATCCACTGACATTCACACAGCGTCATTTAGCCCCAAGTTAAGCGTGAAGCCTGTTATGGGTACTAAACAACGGACAAACATACTTATATATATATTATTTTTGTAAATACATACATATTATAAGAAAACACTCAGACCAATACAAACAGACATGTTCATGCACAAAAATGTTTGTACTGCCCGGGGATCGCACCCGGAACCCTTGGTGTTGCAGCAACCTCTAACCGCAACACCAAATGGGTCATCAAGTGCAATAGTGCGTAGAACCGATGGCCGATGGGGCGGAAAAGTTCTCGAGTGGCGTCCGCGTAACGGAAAACGAAGCGTAGGCCGATAGCAAGATGGACGGATGAGCTGGTTAAGGTGGCGGGTAGCAGATGGATGGATGGTGGAAATCATTAGGGGAGGCCTTCGTTCAGCAGTGGACATATAAGGGTGTAATGATGAATTATAAGCTAATTGCAGTCTAGAGATTCATTATTTATATATATTGTATTGACGACCCATTTGGTGTCGCGGTTGAGAGGTTGACTGCAACACCAAGGGTTCCGGGTTCGATCCCCGGGCAGTACAATCATTTTAATAAACATGTCTGTTTGTAATAGTATGGGTGTTTTCTATGTATAATATGTATGTATTTACAAAAAAATATATAAGTATGTTGATTCGTTGTTTTGTACCCATAATACAGGCTTCGCGCTTAACTTGGGACTAGATGGTGCTGTGTGAATGTCAGTGGATATTTATATGTCGCAGGCGATTAAATTAGCCAGCTAATTGGACGCCTAGGCCGTTCGTTAAACGGCATTCAATTAAATGGCTGAAGAACAACTAGCGATGTTGAGCGGAACGCTTAACCAGATGATTGAACGTTGTTAAGTATTTTTTCTCTTCAACCTATCGCAGTCCACTGCTCGACATAGGTCTCCCCCAATTAGTAATTTAATCACAATTATTTTCCAATTTTATGTTTATTTTTTTTAACTTATAATTAATTTTACTTATAATTGCACAAAAGCAACACAAAATGAAATCATGACTTTCACTGTTACGCTGCTGGTGCCATATTTTGATGACTACTAGCGCTCCAGTGGAGAAAAGCAGAACTAAATTTGAATCACTTGGCTAAGCCTTGATCAGTCATTACGAAAGAGCTAACTTTCAATACACCAAGTTGTTAAACGTTGATTAATTTTAGTTCAAATAACTAGGCATACAGTTGGATGCTGGCGTTTAACGAACGACCTATGCATCCAACTGGATGACTAATTTAATCGCCTGCGACATAGTTAGCTTTTGAATGCAGGTACACTCACGTTGAATTTATTTGTTGTAAGGACCAAGTTCTGCACTCATGTGTTTTATGTGAACTACTTTGTTAATAAAATGTTCCTACTATTATGTAACGAATTTCTCAGTATTATGTCATCATTTCATCTTTTGTGTAGAATCACTGTCTTAAGTAGTTGTTGCCACTCTTTATTCACTGTGTTATTAATCTGTGGTAATTGATGCTGGTGTAGAAATAGCACTTTTGTCATGTTATTTGTAAGCAAATATTGTTCTACATTGTTTTTTACCCAAATAAAAAAAAAAGTTGAGCACTTGAAAGCTTTTCACAACCCCAATACCATTTTCATACTTTACCAGGTT
This sequence comes from Leucinodes orbonalis, assembly GCA_019425675.1. Taxonomy (NCBI): domain Eukaryota; kingdom Metazoa; phylum Arthropoda; class Insecta; order Lepidoptera; family Crambidae; genus Leucinodes; species Leucinodes orbonalis. The sequence continues at coordinate 50,556 of PQWD01005360.1, read as the reverse complement.
TCCTATGATGCTTTTCTTCTCCGTAAGTGTCGCGGATAATTTCGAAAAGACATTGATACGTCGCAAGATTTGAACCCGCATCCTTTGGATCAGAAGGCAGTCCTTATAAATACCGACGCCCCATTTTATTCTATCCGAATGGTTTTCAGTGATTTTCAACTTGAACTTGAGAATCTCCCATTAAAATACCAATGTTATTTCCAAGAACATATATTTTCTCTATTCATACAACTAACTTCTTTATTTCCTATCCAATAAACTATATTTTCCTATGCATCATGATGACCGTGTGAAATATTGTATGTTACACGCGATTATAGATTTAATGTTTAGTCATATAAAGTTGATAATGGTATACACAGTATAAGGAGATCATAGTAGTTTGTCCTTATTGTAAGACTTCATCGCATTAGGTATCACGTGTTTGAAAATCTCTCGTTTGAACAATGATATTCTGTATATATAAAGGTAGATACGCCATCCGTGCCTCAAAAACGAACCGCCGAAGAGAGTACAATTTGTACTCTTTTGTTTAGGTAAATGTGTTCGAAATTCGAAATATGTGTATGTGTGCTGTCGCTGCATTCGGAACACTTTTTTCGATTGTTTGTGAGCATATCACGAATCCATGCTTTTTTACATCATTGCGTTTGAATGAGCTCTTTGAAGCGACAATCGATTTCGAATCGAATATCGTTTTTGTTTGAGAAATTTCAAGCTTAAAAGTGATATTTTTAGTAAATAGAGAACAAAGTGCTCTGAGCTGTCAGAACTTATATCTACTCGTTAACTCAAAAATGCCTGAAATAAAAAAGGGTGTGACATACGGACAGACAGACAGACTTGGCGAATCTATAAGGGTTCCGTTTTTGCATTTGGCTACGGAACCCTAATTAAATTAAAAATATACAAAATATCCACTTCTTAAAATACCCATGAGTCTATAAAAATCTGTTAACTATATAATTTAATCTTGTCTCATAACACAACAAACTCTTCATGTGGATATGTTTATTTTTATTAAACTGCGTCCATAACATTGGCTTAAGTTCCTCAAATGTATGGTTTGTATTTAGGCCTTCTGATTGATTGAATGATTGATTAGACGACCCATTTGGTGTAGCGGTCGAGACGTCGGCTGCAACACCAAGGGTTCCGGGTTCGATCTCCAGGCAGATCGTACAAACAGTTGTGTGCATGAACATGTCTGTTTGTAATGGTCTGGGTGTTTTCTATGTATAATATGTGTGTTATTACAAAAAAAATGTATATAAGTATGTTTATCCGTTGTTTAGAACCCATAATACAGGTTTCACGCTTAACTTGGGACAGTGCCATCTACTGTGTGAATGTTGACATTTATTTATTTAAATTTAAATAAAAAAATATTTGTATGGCTCGGCCACTTGGTTAGAATGAGGGAGGATCGGGGAGTAAGTAGACGGTGCAGTCGGTCGTCCCACATATCGCTGGACGGATAATGTGGAGGCTGACCTGCGTGAGCTCGGGATCGAAAAACTGGGCAGAGGATGGGCAGGATAGAGACTGGTGGAAGTCTCGTTTCGGAGGCCAAGACTCACTTGAGCCATCAAAGTTCGCTAGTCAGTTAAATGTGTACAAATTGTGTCTACAAATAAACACGTCAGTCACAATTTTAATGCCATTGTTCTAGCCATGCGTTAATAGTAGTGCCGTTAATACTACACGATACTGTTGTTATCGATAGATGAGATGACGAAATAAATGTTTTTTTACAACTCATTATCAGTCTTTAACGTTCCACTGTGGGAACCGAATTTGCGGCATAGACAGGAGATTGGGCCGTTTGCCGAAACGGATTTGTGGGTTTTAATGACAACTTCCCTAAGATTGATTCAAAGTATTATTGGAATGGATTTTGCCTGTAGAGACCTTTGATTTTTTTAAATAAATGCACTTGGAGGATATCATGGCATTTTTTTCAATGTTGATGTTAAATCACGATATCCAGTAAAATAAGTAACATTACATAGAAGTATCTATGTCACTCTTCAGCATTGAATCTGTCATTCACACAGCGTCATCTAGTCCCAAACTAAGCATTTGTTTAGCCTGTAATATAGGTACAAACAACGGAAACATACTTACTCGTATATACATTTGTAAATACATACACAGGCAACACCCAGACTGACATAAACAGACATGTTCATGCACACAAATGTTTGTACTGTCCGGGGATCTAACCCGGATTCCTGGTTGAACGAGCCGACGTCTCAACCGTTATTTGATAAAAACTTACACATTAAAAGTCAAATTCATCGAGTATCGATACCTCGATCACGCGATACCACCAACATTACTAGCGGGGCACGTGCAAGCTATTTATAATATTAATGACGTCGCAACGAGGCATTATCTAGAACGTGTGGCCTATGTTGCGATGATAATATGACGCGCTCATTCATCATGACCGAGTTCTCATTTTTTAGAATCGTCATCATTAATACCACATATTACACTGATTAAATACAGATATAAGCAGAGTTGCCACCCGTCCTGATTTTGCCGGGACAGTCCCGATTTCATAGGCATTATCCCGGGTCCCGTAGGCTTATCGATTTGTCCCGATTTTTGGCAATATGCGATACGATCAATCAAATAACATCAAAAATAACAAACTTGATGTAGAATTATTAAAATCGGCTCGTAACAAAAAGGAAAACGAATGGAAAAAATAATCATTTTAATGATTATTAGATTTTTATATAAATACAAAATAAAGTTTCATTTTGCTGAGACTGTCACATGCGTCATAATCATAATATGATTGAACCTAATTTCGAACGTCATTGATGGATGCCCGCTCGTCCCGTTCCCCTAAAGGTGGCCCTGGATATGAGAGAAACGAGAAAATCACATACGTACATTGACTACGTAGTGATATGAAGTAGTTGTGAGATGTTGTTTTTATCGATCATATATTTCATATAGTAAACATTACAGACAGTTCGCTCACCTGGTGGTAAGTGATACGCCTGACCACAGATACAGTGCTAGGGGAAATTAATAACAATACCTGTCATTATTTTCCACCAACAATGCCCAGTCTGTCACTCAAGACATATGTCACTTATACCCACTTATTTTACTAGGTACAGTGCCATCATCCCAAAACGGAAAAATACAAGGCACTTCTATTTCACGAGACGATAGCTGGTACTGCGGTGGCACCTGCCTACACGACTCAGTACCGAGTCTACCACCTAGTAAAATGGATCTGCTTTTTGTGCGGATAATGAAGTATTGCCGTAACTTTTTACTACCTGTAATAAAAAAAATTGTACTGAGATCGTTAAATCATGTATATTCACTTACCTTCCTCTTCTAGAAGGCACCAAAAACTTCAACGGCCCCGCCGATTTCCTTCTATCCTTGGACACCGGCACCATCAGGTAGTCGTCATCGTCAGTCTCCGATGCTGAACTGTCCAAGTTCACCAGAGCAGGTGCTGACAATCTTCTATCGTTCTTCCCTCTAGGAATTTCCAGCATATCCCGTATCACCTCACAATACTTGCAAGCGTTAGCCTCTGCTATATACGCTTTCGTTATTTCATACGCGTAATTCTCTAAAAAACACTTATGACAACCCGGCACATAATTATTCTCTAAATCTGTCGATTCTTCGCTCGGCTCTTGTTTTTTTAACTTAAGCTTCTTCTCCATTATCGCTGTGTTGTTATCCAAAAGCTTTTTCTGTTCCTCCTTATATTTTCTCTCTTCTTCTTCTAATTTCTTTTTTCGTATCTCTTTCAAGCACTCGTCTTGATCGTTGTAATATTCGATGCACTGTCTTTTCTCTTTGGACGGTTTACTCGGGCCCTTTTTCTTCGGTTTTTTATTACATATGTTAATATTTAACGGTTCTATTCTTAACGACTTCATCTGCTTAATTATATGTTCTTGTACGTAAGGACGACTGTACGACACATCGTCGTCAGTATTGGCAGTAATCTGCTCGTTCACTTTGGCACTTACATCGTTGTCCATGTTTTTAACAGCTGTTTTATCTTGTTTACTTTTCTCTTTGATCTGTTGTTCGTGAGGATTTTTACGAGTATTTTTTATAGAACACTTTATTGACGTGTCGTCGTCTATACACGTTTCGTACCCATCTACCTCGTGATCAATATACAGAATGGAACTGGTCTCTTCCTGGACGGATATTCTAGTAGTAGCATCGTAAAAACTAATTGTTTCCTCTGTTGGGGAGTTCAGGCACTCCTTCCAGCTCTCGTCACTTTTAACTTTTTCTAATATAGTCTTCTCAACTTTTGGGTCATCGCATTCTCTCCAGTACTTTTCAAAGCTAATTCTTTCTAATCCGGTTGGTGTTACAGCAAATACCATTTCATCAGATGTTGAGATATCTTTACTCTGCTGTTTAGATAAACTTCTTTCGCTATCCTCTTTCCTGCCGGCTGACATGTTTTTCAAATTCAACTCCCTAGGAGCAGTTAGAACATCATCTTCTGTTATTGTCATGTCGTCATCGGGATCATCAAGTGATTCTTCAGATTTAGAATATTTAAGCTCAGACACACCGTTTATTTTTTGCTCACAATTTAATTTATCTAATTTCTTGCAATCATCTAAGCTAAGGTCACCAAGAGCGGACAGTTCTTCATCTTTAATAGACGCTTCTTCAGGCTCAAGGCAGATTTGTACAACTTCAATGCCCTCACCGTACTCTTGAAGGCACTCGTGAAAGGAGTCCATTCCTGTGTGGTCGTCAGATGCCAGGGAGTTTATAAATTCCTGCAACAATTATGATTGTCATTGAAAACTCCGAGAGTTTAGCAAAGATGATATAACTAAACGCCTAATAGGGCTCAAACGATATTCTATTATTTAAAATTAGTTCCTCCGACAAATTCAAATGTAACGTCTTTATGAATGGTACCTTTTTATATTTCATGTCTTAAAGATTTATTAAGTGATAGTTGTCGTAAACGATCGCTGGTAGAAGCTGGATGGAAGCTGGGCAGGGATATCTGGCGCAGAATGCGGAAAGCAGTGGACTGCGATAGATTTAAGATAGACAGAGCAGTCGCATTCATGAAGGTGGAATTCTCAATCAATTAATTCCCCAGCTTTTACGGCTCACCCTAGGGTACAGACCTTCTCGCATAGCATGGCTATGGCAAGAGTTTATAAAGAACATGACGGAATACCTGTGTATTTTTTATTGTTTTTAGGTTTTATCACGGTGGTTTAATAAATGTTCCCTTAAACAATTTTGATCATAACCTGGCCGAAATAGAAATTATAAATATCTCTAGCCACTCAGATTCGGTTTATCGTTTACATGAAAACCGTTTAATGTTGACCGTTTACTGCGTGACCCTATTCTGCGCATCTTATTGGGGCGAACCCGTAAAACATGACTATTATAATAAAAACTCTTATCGTACAGGGCAATAAAATCCATTTTAACTTTGGCAACATTTATTCTGCAACACACATAACAAAGCGTTTTCTTTAACATAGTCTTAAAGCATTGGACATTGAGACTAACTACGCTAAAATTACAACAATTCACAACGATTTATATTATATTTAGGAATTTTATAACTGAATGTAATTATTTTTGATTAACATTAACGTTCACTACAAATTTATTAATTGTTAGTATTTTTAAAAATACGTAAAATTATGGGTATAATCGTACGAAAAGGTTCTCATTTAACTGTAATTATTTTGGGATTTGAGACAGCATTAAAAATGCTGTATCATCTCTTTCTATTGATTTTTATACGTTTCACTTAAATTACTCCATTGTAATGTATAATTATATGTCGCTGTCAACTCTGTACAAATAAATAATTTCTTGTGAATCTTATTTTTAATACGAATTCCCTAGCAGATGTTCATAACTCTAGCTTCAGTAGATTTCTAATGGTGACGATGTATCAATCAGTCAATGAATCAATCAGTCAGTGAGAAAATCGAGACAGTTGCTTTCATTAATGTTACTCCATAATTACTGTCGCGCTTCCTACCGGTGAGGGGCTGAGGTTCAAATCCGACACGTACCAATGCGTTTTCGAATTTTCGAAAAATAATATGTAGTTACGACGCTCTTACGTGAAGAAAAACATCGTGAGGAAACCTTCATGCACGCCTGCGAAGAGATTCGAAGGTTGTGTGTGAAGTCGTCCAACCCGCACTGGACCGCGCGTGGACTAAGGCCTAAACACCCTATAGGGGTAGGCTCGTGCCCCTCGGTGGGGACGTTTAATGAGCTGATGATGATGACTCCCATAATTATTGAACTATAACAATTTCTCATAAATTATTATAACTATAACTACTGACATACTTTATTATACATCATTTTCATTTAATGTATAAGAGTCAATATATTTCTAATCACACAATTTGGCTGTTGGCAGACACTTAAATTAATACTCAATCCCTCAAAATTGATTGCAATATTTGGCAAAGAATAATTTTAAGGAAGCCAAAATAGAATATTAACTCATATTTTTTTCTGACATACTCGGTACCTTTGCCAACATTGCCTTGCACAAATACCTCTTACAATCTCAAAATTGTTTCTCCAGTTTAATATTAATCTCTCTCTAAACTTTCTTATAAAAGTTCTGTTAAAATAATAATAAATGTCAAATAAACACCAGCATGGAGCGTGGAGCGTCGGTGGCTCAATGGTGTGGACTGTCGCCTTCCTACCGGGAGGGCTGAGGTTCAAATCCCGACACGTACCAATGTGTTTTCGAATTTTCGAAATATAATGTACGTTATCCGACGCTCTTACGGTGAAGGAAACATCGTGAGGAAACCTTCATGCACGCCTGCGAAGAGATCGAAAGGTTGTGTGTGAAGTCGTCCAATCGCGACTGGGCCGCGCGTGGACGACTAAGGCCTAATCACCCTATACGGGTAGGCTCGTGCCCCTCGGTGGGGACGTTTAATGAGCTGATGATGATGAAACACCAGCATATATTTTATACCATAAGAGAATGGGACGGTCACGCATGCTGCTGCACTAGTGGTATTGATACGTCTTAGCATGACAGAAGTAATGTTATAACTAATTAAGTAGGTAATTATTATTTTTAACACTGCTGTGCGCCCGACACCCGGACAATAGATGTAGGTCTCTTATACTTGGTATTTTACGCGTTTCTGCATGGTTCAGGCTACACACCTGCTTGGAGAGACTGCGTTATTGCGGATTGGAGGATGTTGCAATGTGCAATCAAAGGACGGATTGACTCAACATATTTTGCGGTTACCAATCCGTTGGCCAACCATTACAAGAATGTTTAAAACTTGCGAGATCGTCAACCAAGCGCACAATGATTATTGTTACATATTATATAATACATCTTTAATTATATAATTAATATGGACAAGTATTAAAATAAACACTTTATATTTAACATAATAATATAATCATATTTTATGTGTCTTACTCTATGATATGTTACACAATTCCTGTAAGCGACTGAGTTTTGGAATGCTTCACCAATATGTTGAGCGTGGCATTTAATAATTACATATCAAAATAAAACTTTTTATTTCACATTTACAATTTTACTTCACGATGTAGCTTACTAACCCTAGCGTGTAAGAATATTATTACTAATATTATGGACATGATTTGAAATAAAATAATAACACTATTTGTTTACAGTGACACTATACTTTAAGATAGACTAAACAGTTAACATTTATTAGTTTTATCATCTGACTTTGGTACATCCTACCTAGCAATGGACGAGGTTCAGGCGATCAACAAGTACTCGATTAAACTGGAAAACCTCTTAGTAATTTATAGACTCCTAGTACCACATCTTGTCTTTCAACACCCAAATCGACCACACTTGACCATAATATGCAGTCAAAAATGGACAATGCTCTGGCGGTCGACACGTACGATTTAACCAGTCATGCTCTTGGTAATTTATGAACTCCTGGTACACAGCACACGAGTCGGTCAAACTCACCGGTTTGTAGATCATCCTGCCAAACAATGAACGAGGATCTAATGACCGACACGCACTCGACTAGTGATGAGTAAGTCTTGATAATTTATGGACTCCTAGTACACAGCTTTCCCGACTCAGCAAACGAATCGGCCCATGGGGACAATATAAGAGGTAATACCCCTGCCAACGTAGCGCTGTTCACTGCTAGAGATAGGTCTCCCCATTTCCTCCTCCTCTTTCCCCATTGTCTCCTACATCAACGGACAAGCTTTTGAGTCAAATACCCTCAAAGAACAAACCCGAAGATTTGCTCAAAATCTCTGGTGGAGGCTGTATGAAAAAATGGAGGACCGAGATATCAATGACAGTACGGGCAAGACTTATGTCCAGAAGTGGATTGCGATAGGTTGGAGCACAGATTTCCCAATACAGGAGATGGGGCAAGCCGCGTTTAAAGTGCGACAACTGTAAGCTCAACGAGCATACACTGGCTACCAGTTTACGCTCTGTGACACGAGTCAAGATGCACGAATATTAGAAAAAATACCGTTTTTTTCCAAAATGTCATCCTGTGCAATTGTAACATGCCATCATCGCAATGAATCAGTAAATTTACCAAGAAATATAATAACTTTTCACAGGTAAGAACCGAAAAGAAATTGCGACACTGGGACTGCCTATAAACTTGGCGGCTTGTCCAGTCTAATGTATATTCTGATGTCTGTGGGTTGGAGAGTCAAAGAAACGGAAAGGTAGAATATATACCGGAGTAATCATTGTTACAAATATTTTATATTCAATATCATGCAATGTATCAGTAATTTTGTGCTAATTTTCATAGGTACTTAGGAGTTACTTCTTCCCATTAAATACATAGAGCGTCGGTGGCTCAGTGGTGTGGACTGTCACCATCCTACCGGGAGGGCTGTGGTTCAAATCCCGACACGTACCAATGTATTTTCGAATTTCGAAAATATACGTTATCCGACGCTCATACGGTGAAGGAAAACATCGTGAAGAAACCTTCATGCACGCCTGCGAAGAGATTCGAAGGTTGTGTGTGAAGTCGTCCAATCCGCACTGGGCCCGCGTGGACGACTAAGGCCTAATCACCCTATACGGGTAGGCTCGTGCCCCTCGGTGGGGACGTTTAATGAGCTGATGATGATGATGAGATGATAACAAATCAAAGACACTTTATCTCTTATAATAACTCTCTTTATCTATAACAGTAGTTAAGACTTACTTACTATATATAATTTAACCAGACAAATAATTTCCATCTCATAGCTAAATTAAGTCAATTTATATCTTTATGAATATATTTGTTTTAAACCTTAATATCCATCATATACACAAACGCCATACAAGAATATTTGACCTTCATCCATTTAAATCCAGTCTCATTATAACACACTTATATATAGGTCTACATACATAGTATACAAAAGTGTATACCACAGTTAAATTATTGAATACAAAGACTTATCATTGCTGGAACATCCCAGTACCGCCATGGGTAACTTATTTAACATTAAAAATTTTAATTGAATTTTGTTTTTTAATTGACTGTTTTTTTTAGTTCTATGCTGCGTATATTATAGAATAGTACGGTATTTTACAAAAAAAAACTTGTATTTACTTTTTTATATGATTCAGAACTAAATGATCCAAAGTGTATTTGGAATCAGTCAGTTTTTATGTCTCATTCGATTAAATTATAATGTAATGCATCATGACCATACAATGGCATTAGTTCAATTCTCACTATAAATACACATTTTATTATCTCTCTACAACATTTAAATTTACTATGCTTAACAATGATTATTTTGTTTATAACTTTATAATTCTGTCCACTTTTTGATTTTTGGTCTAAGAGTGTAAGAAGACGGCGCTGCATGTTTTGTTTTATCGTCTATTTACCTTTGAACACAGATTTCCTAATACAGGAGATAGGGCAAGCCGCGTTTTTAAGTGCGACAAATGTAAGCTCAACGAGCATACACTGGCTGCCATTTTACGCTCTGTGAGACGAGTCAAGACGCACGAATATTAGAAGAAATTACCGTTTTTTCCCAAAATGCCATCCTGTGCAATTGTAACATGCCATCATCGCAATGAATCAGTAAATTTACCAAGAAATATAATAACTTTTCACAAGTAAGAACCGAAAAGAAATTGCGACACTGGGACTGCCTATAAACTTGGCGGCTTGTCCAGTCTAATTGTATATTCGGATGTCTGTGCCTTTGAACCTTATCTTATTTTCACTTAATATCTCATAATTTCTTATCTTATTGTTTTATCTAAATATTCAATTCATCGCACTTCAAAACACCTTCGTTCGTGCAATTGCCGTTTTCTGGCACTTCCACAGTCACAGTATACCTCAACCGGTCCTGCTGTCATTTCATCTTGATTTCAGCCTTGATTTTGGGGGCGACCCTGAATGGAGATTCGCTGGGGGAGTAGGTTCGAACTCTTGTGCACACTGAAGCTGCAGTTCAAGTATGTCTCGATGGAGAGACATGATTAGACGCAGGATTTTCGTGAAGTACTCCAGTTTCTAGAAAGATCAAATTCGCGGTTAGTGAATTATTTTTATGCCTAGTAATTGTTTAGGATGGATAGTATGAAATCTCGTTAATACTAGGTTTTATGCCGAGGACAGACAATGTATAAGTAAGGTTATATACACAAATACCAACACACTCACATTGGCATGCGTGAATTGCGCGCGTGTACATGTGAATACGCAGTGCCCTTGTGTGCATATTATGTGTGTCAGTTAGCATGATTGTGTCTCCATTTGAGAGTAGTATTCGTGTCTTAGTTCGGTCTGGATTTAATAAAAATTGTGAGGTAAGTGATGATATTTCAATCATCACGTCTATTTAATCAATCAACGTCAATGAAACTATGTTATACATAAAGTATATCTGTTTAACTTCTTAGTTAAGATGATGTTTAGACGATTAAAACAAAAATAGACAAGCAGTTAAGATAATCTATATTTATATTATAGTCTATGGATGTTAGAAATAATTATAAACAAGATTTCACACGATCATATCATAAATGTTATAATTAGGAGCATGCATATTGTACACTAAAGGGAGATCGCATTGACCTTAATCTAATTAACTAAATGAAATCTTAGAGCGGTAATTTTAAGTCTTCCCTTTATTGTACAGTTATTTTTTAATATAAAATAGTATTAAAAAATCAGCATGCTATACTTTAATAAGTACTGCTCTAAGCAAATAGGAAAGCTTAAAAAATTTAAATCTAACTTACTTTCGTATCTTCCCTCAGTGTACAATAAACACAACTTATTCACTTTATATATAATCACTCCACTTCTTTGTTTTAAATATATTTATGTGTACAGGTAGATATATTATTCAATTAAACACTATTATTTTTAGTAATAAATATTGTAACAACTATGTACGAAATAATTATGTCGTATTTTTTGATAAAACGTTTTTTCATTAAGTATCCAAGTATATTAATTATTAAAATAAAAAACGCAAGATAGTAAACATTTACATTTAAGTTTTTTGGAAATCATCTTCAACTTATATTACTCCGTTAAGTAGTGAAATTACGAATCGTAAAACGTCCATAAAATATACTTAAAAGTGACCTTTCGATTCTGTCATTATTTGTGTAATTCGTTAATTGGAAACCTAAAAACAAAATAATAGATATTATTATTTAAAACAACTTTGTCACACATGTGACACAAAGTTTGTGTTTGTGTGACACAAAGTTGTTTTAACCCATCGACTGCCAGGAACCCCGCTCAATGGTAAATCTATTTGTGACGCTTTAAGGAATAAGGGCAGACATAACTTTACGAGTCTAAATAACTTATCAAAACTTAGAGCGTAGTTTTGGTACGAGTAGTAAAATACGTCTACAAACCTGACTGCTCTGTATGCTGTGCCCATTTGCCTTTTCTCCCCCCACCACCGTACTGCAGGGGAGAGGTTTGGCTACCCCTATCGTCACAATTCCTGAAACAAACAAATCACTTTTACATATTTATTCGTTAATCATTCATCCTTTTCTAACTTAGAGTACAGATTAATGCTTGAGTCTCGTTCTAGAATACGGGCCTTAGACTTGAAATTGTAAACAACGTAATGTAAAATTCAAAAACTATTCTGTAAACGCCAGCTTATATACGGGTTTTTTAGATTAAACTGGCACTGGTGAAAATTTCTTCCTTCTAATTAAGTAATCTTTGAAAATAAAACCACACCACTTTGGGTACAGAACCGATGATAAACTGAATAAATTGAAATGCTACCTTCGCTCATTATCAGTAGCTCTATATTTGTTTATAATATTTACATTGAAATTTCTGTGATATAAGTATATAGATAAATATTTATTCATATCATTTATTATGTAGTGTAACGGTTGTGATGTCGCCTACTACACTAAGGGTTCCGGGTTCGATCCCCGGGCAGTACAAACTTTTGTGTGCATGAACATGTCTGTTTGTATTGGTCTGGGTGTTCCCTATGTATAATATGTATGTGTTTACAAAAATAAAAGTATAGAAGTATGTTGATCCGTTGCTAAGTATCCGTATTACGTATTGTCAATCAATTTGTTTCAGTATCTTATTTTTTATATTTACTATTTTAACTAATTAAAGCACTTATTTTAATTGTTGTCAATGCATGCCGTTATCACCTATGAGTTTACGAACAGTTTGCTAGAAGCAAAAAATGTGTTACATGTGAAAATATAAATCTTGTTGGCGATCCCAAATTGAAAAATGCTTCAAATAAATCTTTACACATACTGTTGAATCGTCAAAACTGTTACAAACAGACATGTTCATTCACACAAATGTTTGTACTGCCCGGGGATCGAACCCGGAACCCTTGGTGTTGCAGTCGAAGTCTCAACCGCAACACCAAATGGATTGTCAAACATACGTCGTATACAATTTAAAGGGTTGAAAAGGGTTGAAAAATTTTTAGATGATTTAGTCAAGAAATGACATGTCAGCCCCATCGAATCTTAATCTATTAACATTACATATATAATATTTCTTTATATCAAATAGGGATAGACATGGATTTTAATTGTAAGAGATCATCTCGACAAGGTCTTTGGCACCTTCGCTACAAGGTTTTTTATGAAAGCTCAAGTTTTATTTTATTTATTATTTATTCATGCTGGGCTTGCTCTTGAGCACAGACTATCCTTATGGAGGAGACGTGCTCTAAGATGGAGCGAGCTTGCACAGAAAAAGCCTATTCACTCGTTTTTTTAATGCCACGGGGTTGTATGTGGCCGGAAACAGAGTTTTTTTTTTCATCTATAGGCAGCCATCTCACCTGATGGTTAGTGATGACGCGGTAGGCCGATCCATGCTAGGGGATGGATAATGCCTACCTAGAAATAGTTTATTCACTCTTGCCTTGAAGACGGCCAGGTGGTATTGATCGGGGAACACACAAGGAGGCAAAGAGTTCCATTCCTTTGCGGTGCGCATTGGGAACGAGGCATCATAGCGCGCTGTGCGGATAAATGGAATGTCAACCACGTAAGTATGGAACGCCCGCCTGCGACTTGTATCCCGATGGTGAAAAGGGGCTGGTGGAATTAACTCGTGCAATTCCATCGCACACTCTCCGAAAGACAGTAATATTGATTGATGTGCAGTAAACGTAATCAATGTAACCTGTAGGCGCAGCTTTGATCGCAGCTACTCAGCAGCCAGCGGTTTCCTAGCGACGTCGGCGCCGTTGACGGACACGAGGCGGTCCCCGGGCGCGAGCCGCCCGTCCGCCCGCCGTCCCCTCGGACCACGGACCGGACCAACGATTACGAGCTGCCTGGCTCTGATGGGTCCTGTACAATAGTTATATGAAAACTGTATTTTAGTTGGTGGGTGTACTGCAAAGGGGTATTTTGGGACCAATGTTGTTAATATCTAAGTCACAGTCAAAATCCATTTATTCATACTTACAAAAAGCAATTATGAACGTAAATTTTTAAAAATATATATAAAAAGTTAAATTATTTATCCAAAGCATGAATTTTGAGAATTGAAAAAAAAATCAATTCAATGGTTTTGGCCGCTGAGAAAGAGTCACCCAAGAGAACAAAGTAAACCTTTTTTTATGTTACGAAGTGCACAGGACGGTCAGGACGCTCACCTGATGGTCAGTGATACGCCTGACCATGACAGAACAGCAATGAAGGAAACCATCAACTGATCGACAGTTATTATTTTCCGTCAATGCCTGCGCTCGATACTAGAGACAACAGATGTTAGGTCTCTTATACCTATCTTATAATTTCACTAGCTACAGTGCTCATCCCGAAACACAAAGTGCATAACACGGGATGATATCTGGCACTGCGGTGGTACCTACCTAGACGACTCAGAATCGAGTTTACTACCTTATAAAACTATTGGTGTACTACAAGGCAGTATTGTAGGCCCAATGGCAATAGGTGGTAGACTCGGTACTGAGTCGGCTAGGTAGGTAAACAGTGCGAGATATCGTCCCGAGATATAAGCGTGATTTCTACTTCTGTGTTTTGCGATGAGGCACTATAGCTAGTAAATTACCGGGTATAAGCGACCTAACAACTGTTGTATTGGGTGATGGACGCAGGGCAGAATTGACAAAAATTAATGCAAAAGTCACAACATTTATAATGTGCGTAGATATTTCTATGAAATAAAGGTTTAATATTATTATATTAATATCTAGAACATTCACACAGCACCAGTGGCGTGCACTCCATATATACAAATAAGCAGTGCATACCTGTGCGCCCAGACAACCTGGAAATCGACAACATATTAAATGATTTCCACTTTTTTGTACATTTTCCTCTACAGATTTGAAACCATAGGCGATCTACTGTCCTCAACAGCACTCAATTTGTCATAAATATAATTATTCATTATTTTTGGGATTCGTTTCACTTCCTTTGGATACCCTATCAAATCTCTGTGCACGCCACTGCACAGCACCATCTAGGCCAAAATAGCTTGTGTTTCGCTTGTCCAACTAGCGAATTCTGACTTGTTCCTTTGTGGGCTACTTATATTTTAATTTATTTATTTAAACATATTTTTCATATTTAATAAATTATATATCTATTTCATTTAATATAACTAAATAATATTTATTTTATCATTTATATTTATCATACATTCACACACACATGCACACACAATATTCAATACATAATATTATCGTCATACGATTATTTTGTCGGATGAACGATGTGCCGGCCGAGCGTAGTGGTGTGGAGACTCGGCATCCAAACCTGTTAGTTCGAGTACCGTCGTGGGCGCACGAATCGACCCGAACGCGTGACGTTGAATTGCCAACGGACGCCAGTCGAAATTCATACTCTGACGCGGAGCTTATGTTTGGTCGATGCGCTTGCTTACCTACCTTCGCTTGCTTAATTTAATTTCGTATTTCTTGTTCTTGCTATCTTATTGTGATTTCCTTCTGTTATATACTACTGTGCCTGTGACTGTAATTGTGTGACAATATATATTTTACAACTCAGTGTTTTGTGTTATTGTGCTGGACTCCATAAACACCATATACAGGTACTGTACTTTTCCCCCATAACTGGTGACCCCTACTGAACACTTGAAGATGGCTAGTGATAGTGAAGGATCTGTGAAGTCGGCTCTTCAAGAGGATGTAACGCCGCGACGCCGTGGCGGCCGTTCCCGAGAGCGCGTTTCCACTGCACCATCCGACATTTGTCGTGTCGGAGTCCGGGTTGCGCCATTTTGGCCTGATAAGCCTGCAATTTGGTTTGCGCAACTGGAAGGACAATTCGCCATATCGAATATAACTGCGGACACAACCAAATTTTATTATGTCATATCTCAACTCGACAACCAATACGCAGCCGAAGTAGAGGATATTATTGTTAATCCTCCAGCAAGCAATAAGTACGAGAGACTGAAAAGTGAATTAATAAAGCGTCTCTCAGCTTCGAAGGAGAAAAAGGTTAAACAGCTTCTCATGCACGAAGAACTTGGAGACAGAAAGCCTTCCCAGTTCCTGAGACACCTGCAGAACCTAGCTGGGCCTGGCGTTCCAGAGGATTTTGTGAAGACGATCTGGACGAGTCGTTTACCGCACAGTATGCAGCAAATAATAGCTTCCCAGAGTACTTCCCCTATTGAAACACTCGCTGATCTGGCTGACCGTATACAGGATATATCTCCTCCAGCTCCTGTGGTTGCAGCAGCGTCCAGTTCAAGATCTCCTACCCATCCCGGGAATAGTAAAATGCTTGACGACATGGCGAAGCAGATAGCAGAGCTTACTCGTCAGGTGCACGCTCTGACTATGGACAGGAATAGATCCCGCAACCGTTCCAACCGTGGTGCTCGCGGTCGATCAGCCTCTTCACAGCGCTCCAGTTCCCGATATAGGAAACAGCCACTTTGTTGGTATCATGCAAAGTTTGGAAGCAAAGCTAACAAGTGCATCAGCCCCTGCGACTTTAAGGCGGAAAACTCCAAGGGCAGTCGGTAATGGCGGCTGACGATTGCCCTAACCAAACTGGTCGCTTGTTCGTGACGGATAGAAGATCAAAGGTGCAGTTCCTTGTTGATACAGGAAGTGACCTATGTGTTATACCTCGATCTTCACTTCGAGACCGTCGTGCAAAGACCAACTACCAGTTGAGTGCGGCTAATGGTACAACTATTGACACTTATGGTTCTGTGCAACTTAATCTGAATCTTGGTCTTCGACGTGACTTCTCATGGCAATTTGTTGTAGCCGATGTAACCAAAGCCATTATAGGTGTAGATTTTTTGTCATTTTATAATTTAATTGTAGACATTAGAAACAAACGCCTTGTTGATAACACTACCAATGTATCTGCTGTAGCTTCGATTTCATTTACAGATAGTCTTGTGTCGAGTGTGAAGGTTTTGACTGGCGCCGGCAGGTTTTATGACATCCTCGGTGAGTTTCCCGACATTACACGACCGGCTGGCATACCGCGTCAACCAAAACATAACACATTACACTACATTCGCACTACACCAGGACCTCCAGTAGCATGCTCCCCTCGAAGGTTAGCACCAGACAAGCTCAAAATTGCCAAACTTGAGTTTGACGCTATGGTGTGTAATGGTACTGCTCGTCCATCTGACAGCCCATGGGCGTCACCACTTCACCTAGTGCCCAAAAAAGATAATAGCTGGCGTCCATGTGGTGATTACAGGTTACTTAATGCAAGGACGATACCAGATAAGTACCCCATTCGTCATATTCATGATTTTTCTCATAATGTAGCTGGTTGTACAGTATTCTCCACGATCGATCTCGTAAAGGCTTACCATCATATACCAGTCTTTGAGGGTGATATATCGAAAACCGCGATTACTACTCCCTTCGGTCTCTTCGAATTCCCATTTATGACGTTTGGCTTACGTAATGCTGGCCAAACCTTCCAGAGATTCGTCGATGAGATGACTCGTGGCCTCGATTTCTGTTATCCATATTTAGATGATTTCTTAATTTACTCTAAATCGGAGGCAGAGCACGAGGAGCATCTACGCCAACTTTTCACACGAATGAGTGACTACGGAATTTTGGTCAATACCGCTAAATGCGTTTTTGGTAAACCAGAGGTGTCATTTTTAGGTTACACCATATCTTCTTCCGGTGCTATGCCTCAAAAGGCGAAGGTGCTGGCTATTAAGGACTTTCCTGTGCCCAAAACAGTCAAAGAGTTAAGACGGTTCTTAGGCATGATCAATTTTTATAGATTATTTTTACCGAATGCAGCTCAGATACAAGCTCCATTAAACGCTTTGCTGACTGGCTCTGTCAAGGGTTCTCATCCCGTAAAGCTAAATGGGGATTCGCTAGATGCTTTTCAGCTATGTAAGGAAGCCCTTTGCAGTGCAGCTTTGCTAGCACATCCTGACCTTGAGGCTAAGTTAGCTTTGACCACGGATGCTTCGGATGTCGCAATTGGTGCTGTATTGCAACAATATAAAGATAACGCCTGGCAGCCTCTGGCATTTTTCTCGCGTAAGTTGAGTCCCTCACAACAAAAATACTCTCCTTACGATCGAGAGCTCCTTGCTGTTTACCAGAGCATTAAATACTTTCGGCATATGTTGGAAGCGCGGCACTTTAGTATCTATACTGACCACAAACCGTTATGCTATGCTTTCCATGAACGGAAACGTAGCTGCTCGCCTCGGCAGTATAGATACCTTGATTTTATAGCACAGTTCACCACCGACTTACAGCATATAGCCGGGAAAGATAATGTCGTTGCTGACACTCTTTCCAGGATTGAGGAACTTCAAAAGCCGGTGGATTTTGAAGCCTTGGCTGCATCTCAAGCCGCAGACCCAGAGTTGCAGGAATTACTTCAAGGTGATAGTTCCCTCTCTTTGAAGAAATTGTGATCCCTGGTAGCCGTGTATACCTTTTCTGCGACGTTAGTAGAACTAATCCTAGACCTTATGTACCTAAGCAGTTTCGTAAGCAAGTTTTTGACAGCTTGCACTGTTTAAGTCACCCTGGCGCTAATGCCAGCGTTAAGTTAGTCGCACAAAGATTTGTTTGGCCCTTCATTAGGAAGGATTGCCGTAACTGGTCCAAAGCTTGTTTGGCTTGTCAGCGAGCTAAGGTAAACCGACACGTGTCTTCTCCTTTAAGTACACTAGATTTACCGAAAGCTCGTTTCAAATATGTTCATTTGGATCTTATCGGCCCATTACCTCCATCTGCTGGTTACCGGTATTGTTTGACAGCAGTCGATCGATTTACGCGATGGCCTGAAGTTGTCCACTTACCGAAATTACAGCAGAAGCAGTGGCTAAAGCCTTTATATCAGGCTGGGTATCTCGTTTTGGTTGTCCCACTGACATAGTCACCGACCGTGGTAAGCAATTTGAGTCAGCTCTTTTTAAATATCTGGCTGAATTCATAGGTTTCAAACATCGCAAGACCACCTCTTATCATCCTCAAACCAACGGTCTTGTAGAACGTTTTCATCGTTTTTTGAAAACCGCTATAACCTGTCACGGCGATAGCAATTGGACAGAAACACTACCGTTAGTGTTACTCGGAATACGGAACGCGTTCAAGGATGATTTGCAAGCTACCTCTTCTGAACTCTTGTATGGAGAACCCTTGCGAATGCCTGGTGAATTCTTCGGTCACAAAACCGACTGTTACACCAATGACGTCCGAGATTTTTCTGCCCGAATAAGATCTTTCGCTGAAAACTTACAACCAGTTCCTACATCACACCATAACAAAAATCGTGTTTTTGTTTACAAAGATTTATCTACGTGTAGTCATGTATTTGTTAAAGATCCGATTTTACGTGGCACATTTCAACCGGCATATAATGGACCTTTTGTTGTAGTGGAACGGGGCGATAAGACTTTTAAAATCCATGTCAAAGGGAAAGACATCTTAGTATCAATAGATCGCTTAAAACCGGCTTATAGTTTATGTACCGATGTCCGTCCTATGAATGTGCCCAATAATAGTACATCAAATAATAGCATCCCTACTTCCGATTTTAAAACCCGTTCAGGGCGCAAGGTTAAATTCCCAGATTTTTATCGCCCGTAGGTACGGTCTTCGGAGGGGAGTGATGTGGGCTACTTATATTTTAATTTATTTATTTAAACATATTTTTCATATTTAATAAATTATATATCTATTTCATTTAATATAACTAAATAATATTTATTTTATCATTTATATTTATCATACATTCACACACATGCACACACAATATTCAATACATAATATTATCGTCATACGATTATTTTGTCGGATGAACGATGTGCCGGCCGAGCGTAGTGGTGTGGAGACTCGGCATCCAAACCTGTTAGTTCGAGTACCGTCGTGGGCGCACGAATCGACCCGAACGCGTGACGTTGAATTGCCAACGGACGCCAGTCGAAATTCATACTCTGACGCGGAGCTTATGTTTGGTCGATGCGCTTGCTTACCTACCTTCGCTTGCTTAAATTTAATTTCGTATTTCTTGTTCTTGCTATCTTATTGTGATTTCCTTCTGTTATATACTACTGTGCCTGTGACTGTAATTGTGTGACAATATATATTTTACAACTCAGTGTTTTGTGTTATTGTGCTGGACTCCATAAACACCATATACAGGTACTGTACTTTTCCCCCATATCCTTGATTGTCTAATGACGCCCAATATTAACAGACTTACCAAATAGTCCAAATGGAGAAGCCAAGGCCGGTCTTCCTTCTGCAGCTGAATGTACTCGTGTGGTCGCTCCACATGGCCAGCCCACTCAGCGGCTCCAGCGATCTTGACCTGTTCCTTTCCAGCTCATCAGAGCAAAATTAGATGACAAACAAAATATTAATAGCACAGAATGTTCGACAAATCTGATGACTCTATTCAACCTATCGCAGTCCACTGCTGGACATAGGTCTCCCCATTTTGCGCCAGATATCCGGTCCCTATTTTTTCTAATTTAGCATCCACCAGCGACCTTTCGCAAGTTGTCAGTCCCTCGGTCCGACGTCCTACGCTACGCTTACAAGCGCGGTCTCCACTCCAGAACTCGTCTGCTCCAACGGCCATCGGTACTGCGACATACGTGTTGACTCACTTTTTTATGTTACAGAGTGTTAAAGGGCCGTCAGGAGCTCACCTAAAGGTAATTGATACGCTTGAACCATGACAGAGCGGCATTGAAGGAGACCAACAACTGATAGACAGTTATTATCCTCCATCAATGCCGCACTGCGCCCGTCAACCGAGACAACAGGTGTTAGGTCTCTTATACCCGTTCATTTTTCAGGTCTCCAGGCCCGCCCAAAGACAGTAGGTGGGTAAAACCTTCTTTTATTGTATTTGCAATAGACATCTTATATTGTACGTGCCTGAACAACCTTTGAATTTCTTCGCAGGCGTGCGCAGGTTTGATGTTGTGTGTTGTTGATGTTTTCTTGCACCGTAAGAGCGTCGGATAAACGTACATATAATTTCGGAAATTCGAAAAGACTTTGCTACGCGGCGGATTTTGAACTTTCTCTCTTCAGATCGGAAAGCAACAGTCCACACCAAGGAGCCACCGACACTCTTAAAATGCGAAAAAGTCTAATCTAATCTACTCACCATCGTGATCGTGCCCAGTGGACATAACCGTGGTAGCGCTACAAAGCGATGCGACAGAACTCTCGGATTTCGCCTTGATGAGCCGCTGCGGTGGTGATAGCAGATCCTGAAGGCTTCCACCGAGGATTTGGTTCTGAAAATAACAATTAAGTAAACGTGTACTGTGACCACTCTTAGGTAAATAAATATCTACTGACATTCACAGAGCGCTATCTAGCCCCAAGTAAAGCGTTATGCCTTTAATATGGGTAATAGAAAACGGATAAACTTACTTATATACACTTTATTTGTAAATTTGATGAACTTAGACCAATACAAACAGACATGTTCATGCACACAAATGTGTGTACTGCCCGGGGATCAAACCCGGAACCCTTTGTGTAGCAGCTGACGTCTCGACCACTCGCCGAAGTATAAATATTATAATACTTGCACAGTATCTTACCCTCGAAATGCCAGCCTCATCTGTTATCCTGTGATATTCTTGTTTCCTGACGCATACCAAAACAACTGGTGACGTCACTGCTCGCAACCTCGTCACCACTTCCACGTGATGCGCTCCTAGTACTCTCCAACCGTTTACCTGGAATCAGAAGTGTTTTTTTGCAGTCATCATCATCACCATCCCTTTTCACCAGGAGGTAAACTTGATACTGAGTCGTCTAGCTAGGCACCACCGCATTGCCAGATATCGTTCCGTCAAACAGAAGTACTATGCACATTTGTGTTTCGGGATGAGGGCACTGTAGCTAGTGAAATTACCGGGTATGAGAGATCTTACATCTGTTGTCTTTGGTGTCGGGCGCAGTGCGGCATTGACGGGGAATAAGTTTATCAGTTGTTGGTCTCCTTCGATGCCGCTCTGTCATGGTCAAGCGTATCACTTACCATTAGGTGAGCGTTTGACCGCCCTGTGTGTGACATTCACGCAGCGCCATCTAGCCCCAAGTTAAGCATGAAGCTTGTATTATGGCTACTAAATCCCGGATAAACATACTTATATATTTTTTTTAGTAAAGACACATATTATACATAGAAAACATAAGTGTTCTGTAAGGACCTTAACTGAATAAACACTTGTTTATTTCATTTCAAGCAAGAAACTCGTGAGGAAACGGCGCACGCCTGCGTTTCAAGTTTGTGTGTGAAGTCGTCCAATCCGCATTGGGTCCGCGTGGACGACTAAGGCCTAATCACCCTATACGGGCAGGCTCGTGCCCCTCGATGGGGATGTATACTGGGCTGATGATGATAAAGAAACTCAGTACTTACTCTTTTTTCAAACTGATAATACTTACTTCTAGAAGTTCGTCTCCCACTCTATGCATGCCGAGTTTGGCTACAGGCCCGTTTGGGGCGATGGCCCTGATATAATGGCGGGCCTGCACCTCCTTCCCAGCCACCACTCTCACGGTCCCTCTAAGGATATCCCCAAACCGCTGTCACGCTCTTTAATTATGGTGCCCACCTGAAAATAAGTATATAATAATAATAATTTATTTCGGTACAAGAGCTTACAATCAGAACATAGTTACTGGAGTCCCCTGTTAAGCAAAAAATGCGTGCATCAGGAGACAGGGTATATAAAATATAAGTATATTGTATTTGATTATATAAGTATTTGACGACCCATTTGGTGTCATGGTTGAGACGTCAGTTATTACACCAAGGGTTCCGGGTTCGGTCCCAGGGCCGACAAAGTGTGTGTGCATGAACATGTCTGCTTGTATTAGTCTGTGTGTTTTCTATGTATAATATGTATATATTTACAAAAAAAGAATGTTTATCCGTTGTTTAGTTTCCATATTTTAGGCCTAATGCTTAGTTTGAGGCTAAATGGCGCTGTGTGAATGACACTGAATATTTATGATTTTTTTTCATTTTATGTGACAGAACTTGACAGAAGGCAAACGAGCAGACGGCTCATTCGATGGTAAACGACGCCGTCGCCCATGTACACTTGCAATACCAGAGGGCAAAGAAATGCGTTGCCGGACTTATAAATAGGAATACATACGCTGTTTTCTTGGAGGTCGCCAGGTCGTATCGCTTAAAGAATATTTGAGATGGTAATGATCATACCAAGTTGATATTTTATTCTGTGAAATATAGGTACCTTATGTTGGTTACCCTGGTTAAAAACCAAAAATTATTGGAAAACTAAAGAAAGCTTGAATCTATATGCCTTAAAAATTGGCGGTAACTCCTTAAAAATTGGTAAGAACTAGAAGATGAACATTTTTATTCAATTTCCATGGCACTTGACATAAAACTCGTTATGACCAAATTAAAATTTGCTCATTATTTCCATTTAAAGCGGAACAAAGTTTGCTAGATTAACAATTTGATCATTCACTGCTTCTAAGGCAGAACAAAGTTTCCCTCTCTCTTCAACCTATCACAGTCCACTGCTGGACATAGGTCTCCCCCATTTTGCGCCAGATATCCCAGTCCTACGCTTTCCTCATCCAGCCTCCACCAGCGACCTTTCGCAAGTCGTCGGTTCCTCAGTCCGGGCGTCCCAGGCTACGCTTACCGAGACGCGGTCTCCACTCCAGAACTCGTCTGCTCCAACGGCCATCGGTTCTGCGACATACGTGACCACACCACCAGAACAAAGTTTGTCTAATTCTCAATAAGTAAGTATTATAAGCAATACTTACAATTATATCATACTGGTACTGATGTCCGGGCCAGTCCTGCTCCTCCTTCAATATATCCCGCCACTTATCCTGGATCCTGCGAGCTTCCCGCTCCGAAACCTCTTCATCCCTCCCAATCACTATCTCCGCCTCCTCAGAAGGAGACATGGGGGACGGCAGATGGGGCTGCACCTCTGAATCTGGCTCTACTTCTATTACTGTTGATTCGTCGTACTGGAATCAATGATATTTTGTATATATAAAGGTAGATACGCCACCCGTGCCTCAAAAACGAACCGCCAAAAAGAATACAGTTGTAGTAAATGTACGCTCATTCGAAATCGGACTGTACCAATGTAGTTTCGAATTTTCAAAATTATATGTGCGTTTATCCGACGCTCTTACGGTGAAGAAAACATCGTGAGGAAACGAATATTCGAAATTTTAAGTTTATGCGACGCTCTTTCGGTTAAGGGAAATTTCGTGAGTAAACTTGCGCACGTTTGCGAAGAGAATCAAAGGTTGTGCGTAAAGTCGGCAAATCCGCACTGGGCCCGCGTGGATGACTAAGGCCTTTACACCCGCCACGGGTAGGCTCGTGCCCCTCGGTGGGGACGTTATATGAGCTGGTGATGATGAATCTAACGGCCGGATTGCTTAGGTATCTATGAAATAGAAACAAATAACTCACCACACTAAAACTATACTTGGCTAGTGACGTCACTGATGGACTCGGAGGTGCTAGAGGTGATTTTCTGCCGTCTTGAGCTGCTAAAGCCTTTTGTAGCCTCTCAAACCCCGCCCCACGTAAGTACCTGCGACAAAAATGGGATCTTACAGTAACATAGCAATACTTGTATGTAGAGTAAGATACTACATTTGACGACCCAAATGGTAATGGTTGACACGTCGGCTATGACACCAAGGGTTCCGGATTCGATCCCCGGCCAGTACAAACATTTGTGTGCATGAACATGTCTGTATTGGTCTGGGTGTTTTCTGTGTGTAATATGTATGTTTTTACAAAAATGTATATAAGTATGTTTATTCGTTGTTTAGTATCCAGGCTAATACTTAGTTTGGCTAGATGGCGCTGTGTTATTGTCAGTGGATATTTATTTATTTCTGTAAAATATTTTATTTATTTTTCGAGCCCAATGACATACGTTTGGTTATTGTTATATTTAGAGCTATTAATCATTTAATTTTGTTCTAAACGCGTCATAGAAACAGAACAAAATCCAAAGCACTAGCACACTACTATGTCATTATGACATGTTGCAAGCGACGTGATTATGAATGAAAATTCTGCCTAACTGACGCGATGGACAGTATTGGCTCGGACACTTTATGTGTGAGTTTGTGCATATAGCTGTAATTAACTAAAGTTTACATGCAATCGTTTTTCGTCATAGTCCTCAGCAGCCCATTACTTAGATCCGACAGAAATAAACGTAATCACACATCACTCACCTTAACGCTTTGAGCCTTACAACAGGCCCTTTGGCATCGCGAAGTAATGCGACCGCGCGATGGTTAGTTACCCCGTGTAATGACACGCCGTCCACCTGAAAAGATTTGTAAATGACAACCTCAGATAAACAATATTTTTTTTGAAAAGAGTAACTACTGAGTTTCTTGCTGGAATCTTCTCAGTGGAAAACTACCTCCCGAACCAGTGGTAGCTTCATTTGACATTCATAAGTGTTCTGTAAGGACCTAAACTGAATAAACACTTTTCATTTCATTTCAATAAAAATTTCGCGTCGGTGCTCAATGGTGTGGACTGTCGCCTTCCTACCAGGAGGGCTAAGGTTTAAATCCCGCCACGTACCAATGTGTTTTCGAATTTTCGAAAATATATGTACGTTATCCGACGCTCCATGGTGAAGGAAAACATCGTGAGGAAACCTTCATGCACGCCTGCGAAGAGATTCAAAGGTTGTGTGTGAAGTCGTTTAATCCGCACTGGGCCCGCGTGGACGACTAAGGCCTAATCACCCTATACGGGTAGGCTCGTGCCCCTCGGTGGAGACGTTTAATGAGCTGATGATGATGATGACCTAGATGCACAATCTCACTCAAAAAGTGTCCGCGGCAAAATTTTGCCCATCGCGTTAGTCGGGCAAAATTTTCATTCATAATCACGTTGCTCGCTACATGTCAGTGACATAGGGGTATCCTCGTGCTTTTGATTTTGTACCCTTTTAACGTCGCCTTAAGGTCAAAATTTTAATGAGTAATTGTATGACATAAATATAATTTTGGTATTTATTCGTGATTGTGCGTTTAGTTTATTGTTCAGCTAAGATGACAACCTATCATATCACCAGTGATTATTTTACGGTTGATATAATATTATGTACATGCTTTTTGAGAAAAGTAACCGGACCAAATTTAAACCTTAGACCGCCGCAGCTGCATCTTTATAGATTTCCTGTTGTGTCTAGAATCGAACAACAGTCAACAGGTTAAATTATAGATAGTACCTAATTGTTACTTAAAAACATTTTTAAGTAACAATTAGGTACTATCTATAATTATGTCTATATAATAAAATAATTAACAAAAAACTGCTTCCAAAGGGATGCAAATAAGTTGCGTCCTGCTACGACGTGAGTGCGCGCATTCATGCAAATGTTTTTAAGTAGGGCTAGCAAAAACACTAGGACTAAATATTTTTTATGCTATAGAAGACAAAGAGCAAACGGCTCATATGGTAAATGACACCGCCCATGTTCATTTGCAATACCAGAGGACACACAAATGCGTTGCCGGCCCCTTGAATGGAAATCTTTTTTTAAATGCCACTTCGCCATCACTATCATCATCATCAGCTCATTATACATCCCCATCGAGGGACACGCATAAGCCTACCCGTATAGGGTTTATAGGCCGTAGTCATCCCGGGCCCAGTGCGAATTGGTCAACTTTACGCACAACATTCGTTTTTTTCGTAGGCGTCAAGCTTTTTACATGGCGGGACTTGAACCTGCACCCGGGTGTTATTTTTTCTTACTGTAAATGGCGTTCACAGCTTTAACAGATAGTGGCGAAATGTGGCTTCTAGCCTAAAAAAGTTTGTGCAAGCCTAAAGGTGTCCCAAAGTGGAACTAAAAACTTAGCTTAAGGCGTTTAAAGATGGGCTATGTTACCTAATATATGTTTGAGTATCAAACATTAAAGACACATTTTATTCGGAAAAAAAAACCTAATTTTATTCAATAAAATTAACTTTATTCAATTAAATTATCTTTATAATGTGTATAACTATGCTGTGTATTTATATATTCATATGCGTGTATTCAGATATATGTAATTTTTTTTTATTCATAACTTAAATCATCATCATCAATAAGATCGTAAGAGCGTCGATGGCCCAATGGTGTGGACTGTCGCCTTCCTACCGGGGGGGCTGAGGTTCAATCTCAACACGTACCAATGTGTTTTCGAATTTTCGAAAATATATGTACGTTATCCGACGCTCTTGCGGTGAAGGGAAACGTCGTGAGAAAACCTTTATGCACACCTGCGAAGAGATTCGAAAGTGGATTCGTGTGGACGATTAAGGCCTAATCACCCTATACGGGTAGGCTCGTGGGGGGTTAAATGAGCTGATGGTGATGACTTAAATAGCAATACTGATATTGTATTATTATTATGTATAATGTATCATTAGGGGAGGCCTTCGTTCAGCAGTGGACATAATTAGGCTGTAATGATGATGATGATGATAATGTATCATTGTGGACCTTATATGTTTCATGTTAAGCATATATCTTGTCATTACTTTTGATCCTTCTAAAAAATAAGAAACATTTTCTGCTGTCGGTAGCTGTGACGTCATCCGGTATTTTGTATGCAGCATGCACATCAACTTTAATGAGTGGGTTCAAGTGTCGAATGTTAAGCATAGGTTGCTTAATTACTGGGGTATATGAATATAATTTCTATCTAGATATTTATCTATCCAGATTTCGTATTTATATTACCTATTCTATATTGATCATCCAATCCAATTCCATCACAATAAAGGTAAAAAATAAATTGTGTATTGTAAGTAGCTAATAAGGACCACATGTTGAAATTGTGACTGAAGAAGCATAAAAATTTTATTATTATATTATTATCATAATAGTTAACATTATAAGATCTATCATCATCAGCCTATAACGGCCCACTGCAGAGCACAGGCCTTCCCTACAGCAAAGCTTTGGTTAGAATGGGCTGATCCGACGCTCTTACGGTGAGTAAAAACATCGTCAGAAAACCTGCGCAGGCCTGCGAAGAGATTCAAAGGTTGAGCGTGAAGTCGGGTGCGCGTGGTCGACTACGGCCTATACATCCTATACAGTTGACTCCTGCCTCTCAGTGGTACGTATAATGAGGTGATGATGATGCTATGTGGATAGGCCTATGGCCTGCAAAGGGCTGTTATAGGCTGGATATAGGATCATAGTACTTACCTCAACTATCCTGTCATTGACTTGTATCTTCCCGCAGAGGTCCGCAGAGCTGCCTTCGCTAATGCTCTTCACAAATATACCGCTCAACTCCTCTGAAACCAAGAGAGGACACTGTTAAATAATAATATTTTTCGGTTTTTTACAGGCTCTACTTTGTTGAGTGTTCTTCCGAGCTCCATGCACAGATCCCATCGTCTCCCTTTTACCATAGATCATCAAGGCGGACTGCAAAATTTCATCCATTTTGCGTATTCGGACTAAGCGTTTCGCGTCTACTTTCATTATGCGTACTGCAAATGCTAACCTGCCTGCGTCTGTGTTTCCGGCCAAACAACCGTGTGACATTCAAAATACGAGTGAATAAGCTTTTTCTGGGTAAGCTCGCTCCATCTTAGAGCACGTCTCTTCCATAAGGATAGTCCGTGCTCAAAAGTAAGCCCCATCATAAATAAATGAAAAATTCACTGATATTCACACAGCGCCCTTTTGTCCCAAACTATTTAGCCTGTAATATGGATACTAAATAACGGATAAGATACTGTATTTTTTATATTTTTTTTTGTAAATATATACATATTTTACATAGAAAACACCCAGACCATTACAAAGAGCCAAGTTCATGCACACAAATGTTTGTACTGCCCGGGGATCGAACCTACATAAACATGTAAAATATACAATTTTCAGATCTAAAACTTTGAAATATTCCACAAAACTTCAGAAATACATTAATTGAACGATTTCTCACTAAGTTGCTACTAACATATAATACTACTCTTTGCTACTAACCGTCATAACACGTAGGTAGTTATATAGTATGAAATAAAAAAATAAGTTGATAATTTGTAACCAGAGAGAGAGGGAGAGCGTCGGTGGCTCAGTGGTGTGGACTGTCGCCTTCCTGCCGGGAGGGCTGAGGTTCAAATCCCGACACGTACCAATGTATTTTCGAATTTTCGAAAAATATATGTACGTTATCCGACGCTCTTACGGTGAAGGAAAACATCGTGAGGAAACCTTCATGCACGCCTGCGAAGAGATTCGAAGGTTGTGTGTGAAGTCGTCCAATCCGCACTGGGCCCGCGTGGACGACTAAGGCCTAATCACCCTATACGGGTAGGCTCGTGCCCCTCGGTGGGGACGTTTAATGAGCTGATGATGATGATGATGAATTTGTAACCAAGCTGATAAATGTAATATAACAACCATGGATAACAAACTAAAAGTTATGTTTCGGCACTGTTTAGTCGTTTTGTATGTCCATTATAAAATGTTTTTTATAATTACTGTTTGCGCCAAAATAAATGAAAGAAAAATCCAATCTTCTCAACTCAACGCCTTGACAGTATGAAATATCCATCCTAAAACAGCCAGATCTTTAATTCAGTAAGATTGTGTGGACAAAGAAACCACTTACTCTACCCTTCATACGCTTTCCCGGATAAGGGGGGAGAGGGGAGAGTTCAATATAACTAAACGCTGACAAAAATATACGAGCAAGCTATCTCATACTGTATTACTTTGACAAGCATTTCTGGAATGGATTTAGTTTATCTCGGAAACTTATTTGTTATTTTTCGTGTTGTGGTTTTAGCCTTGCAAAAAATTTGCAACGAAAACGAAGTTGCGATCTTTTTATGTTATAACTGTACAGGACGATCAGGACGCTCACCCGATGGTAAGTGATACGCCTGACCATGACAGCGCGGCATTGAAGGAGACTAACAACTGATAGACGATTATTATCCTCCATCAATGCCGCACTGCGCCCTACACCCGAGACAACAGATGTTAGGTCTCTTATACCCGGTAATTTCACTAGCTACAGTGTCCTCATCCCGAAACATAAAAGTGCGTAACACTCCTGTTTCACGTGACGATATCTGGCACTGCGGGTATACCTACCTAGACAACTCAGTATCGAGTCTACACCTTATAATATGAATCTTCATCATCATTTTAGCCACATTATGTCCACTGCTGAACACAGGCCTCCCCCAATAACTTCCACGCCGACCTGTCGGAAGCTATTTGCATCCAGTGAGTACCCGCAACCTTCCTTAGGTCATCTGACCATCTTGTGGGCGCCGTCCCACGCTGCGCTTGCCGGTACGTGGTCTCCATTCAGCCCCAACGGCCGTCGGTTCTTCGGACTATGTGCCCTGCCCATTGCCACTTTAGCTTGGTAATGCGAGTGACTATGTCGGTGACCTTAGTTCTTCTACGGATCTCCTCATTTCTAATTCGATCACGTAGAGAAACCCCAAGCATAGCCCTCTCCATCGCCCGTTGCGTGACCTTAAGCCTATTGAAGAGGCCCAACGTAAAAGACCACGTCTCAGCACCATATGTGGTTATTTAGAATAAAAGCAACTATATAAACTTTAATAAAATTACTAATTTAAACTGTTATGTTTCCTCTCTCCTAGTCCTCATATTGCGTGCCCAACAGGATCCATAACACTGGTTTCACTTTTATGTAACATCTTATGTACATTATGGTTTGGCAATAAATGATTGAGTATTGAGTATAAGTCATCACTGGTAATACGCACTGGTCAAAAACTTTTGTCTTTAGACATTGAGGAATATTAGACGTGAAAAGACTCTATAACTTCCCGAACTCTGCCCAGCCGAGTTGGATAATAAGAATAAAATAACATAATAAAATTTTAAGTAAACACTCCAACTATATTTGTCCCTTTATAACCCGATCAGATAGTGATACGAATATAGTAACTTATTATTTCAAGCGACATCAATTACATTTATAAACGGGAATAGTTAACAGTGGTACCGGTGTCAAGTTAAGCGGATCAATTTAATGGTACACAAAACTAATATGCTCGGAAATAGCTTGCGTAGAGTGGGGTTGGCAACTTAAACGAGGGGCGGTCCAAGTAACAAGCGCAAGTATTCTAGTCTGCCGTGCGGTGACGGGTCGTATTTAAGGGCACACATTTAGCAGAGAATAGGTTGTCGGTAAAAATCACTTTGTACTAAAAATTGCAGTAAAATAGCCGGTATAAATCCAGTATGGTTTCATCATCAGCTCACTAAACGTCCCCACGAGGGGCACAAGCCTACCCGTATAGGGTGATTAGGCCTTGCCTAGTCGTCCACGTGGCCAGTGCGGATTGGACGACTTCACACACAACCTTCGAATCTCTTCGTAGGCGTGCATGAAGGTTTTGCTCACGATGTTTTCCTTCACCGTAAGAGCGTCGGATAACGTACATTATTTTCGAAAATTCGAAAACACATTGTACGTGTCGGATTTGAAACCTCAGCCCTCCCGGTAGGAAGGCGACAGTCAGTATAAAATGCTGTTGGTATTGGCGTCCTGAACCTCCTGTACACTAATAACATTAAAAACAAAGCTCTCAATTATTATTATGACTTTATAAATGCAGTAAATGGATCGGTTAGTGTCTTCCTCTCTGTTAAACCAATGGTAGGCCACTGCTAGTCATAGATGTCCACCATTCGGCGCCAGATATCCCAGTCCTCCATTTATATGTTTCATACAAATAAATAAACACCTCAATTAAATTTATTTACACGCCATTGAAGTGGGGAAGCATGTTGATTAAATATTGAAATGACCACCAAAATGTACCATGTTTCCAATTAAAAAAAATATATTCTTTTCTATTCTATATCTCATCACTTGCGCCAAGTGTCACAGAGCGCGGGTTCAGCGGTAATTTGACGTCGGACAGATAGGGCTCCGTCTAAAATTAACCCTCGGTTCCGGGGTCTTATGCGGAGGCTTTGCTTGCGAAACCTACTTACTGAATTTGATCATGCGTTATATAGTGCCGTGTGTAGGGTTACCGGAGGAAAAATTAAAACACCGGAGATAAAATCTGATTTCCATGGATAATTCCTGAGATTTCATACAAGGGGAAGAATTCAAGGGATCATAACAATAGTTTCAGGTATTGAGATGTAAAATTTTCGCCATTAGCGGGTTAGATTAGTTTTTGTGTTTCATCATCATCATCATCAGCTCATTAAACGTCCCCACCGAGGGCACGAGCCTACCCGTATAGGGTGTGTAGGCCTTAGTCGCCCACGCGGGCCCAGTGCGGATTGGACGACTTCACACACAACCTTCGAATCTCTTCGCAGGCGTGCATGACGGTTTCCTCACGATGTTTTCCTTCACCGTAAGAGCGTCGGATAACGTACATATATTTTTCGAAAATACATTGGTACGTGTCGGGATTTGAACCTCAGCCCTCCCGGTAGGAAGGCGACAGTCCACACCACTGAGCCACCGACGCTCTTTTGTGTTTAGATTTACCTAAATAAATAAATATCCACAGACATTCACACAGCGCCATTTAGCCTCAAACTAAGCATCTAGCCTGTAATATGGATGCTAAACATACGTCAGTATCCATATTACATATATTTAGCATCCATATATATATATTTTTAATAAATACATAATTATACATATAAAACACCCAACCAATTCAAACAGACTTTTTCATGCACACAAATCTTTCTACTGCTCAGGGATCGAACCCCTTGGTGTAATACGACTTGTCAACTCACATGAGTTGTAAATCAAAGATAGTCGCTTATATCATGACATACATATACTACTATCATGAGAGATTTTTTAAGCCTAAATTGAATAAACGGTTTTTGATAATGTCTGATCATAGATTTTTGTGTTCCGATTCACCATTATTGATCGAATATAACAAAATATGCAATGTTCGAGTGTCATTAAAAATAAAGTTTGGAACCCTTTCACACAATCATTATCAGCCTATACTTGCCCACTGCCTACAGTGCCCTAGCACAGGCTTGCCCACACAGCAAAACTATGGGAAGATTCCATCACGTTGCCCAACGCGGATTGGTGTGTGAACGACTACCATCCTAAGGTTATAGCCGGCACCGACGGCTTCACGGGACAAACGAACGCACGGGATAATCTTCATCAGGTCAATCAGCCTGCAACATCCTAATAAAACTAGGAAAAAGCACACAAAGTGACGTTTTCCAGCGAAATTCAAACCCACGACCTCCAGGTCACGCAGCCGAACGCTGTTCCTATTAGACCACAGAGGCAGAAGAAAGAAAGAAAAAATCATCATCATCAGCTCATTAAACGTCCAGGGGCACGAGTCTATCCTTAAAGGTTGTATAGGCCTTAGTCGTCCACGCGGGCCCAGTGCGGATTGGACGACTTCACGCTCAACCTTTGAATCTCTTCGCAGGCGTGCGCAGGTTTCCTCACGGTGTTTTCCTTCACCGTTAGAGCGTCGGATAACGTACTATATTTTTCGAAAATTCAAAAACACATTGGTACGTGGCGGGATTTGAACCTCTGCCCTCCCGGAAGGAGAGCGACAGTCCATACCATTGAGACACCGACGCTCTCCAAAAAAATTATTTGGTGTAAATTAAAGAAATCGTACTTACGAAGAAAAAATTGGAATTAAATTCAGGTTTATTACAATCTTTATAGAGAGAGCAATAATTCTGAGAAGCACTTAGCAAAACTGAGTTCTTCAGACGTTATATGAAACAACGTCAAGACTCTCTCGAATAAATGTCAAGCGACACTTGCTTTGTGGCGACAGCTGGATCTAGCTCTTAACTAGGAACACTGCGAATTGCTTTCTCTGCAATGTTAAACCTTACTAATTGCTACCATCTTTATCATCAGCTCATTAAACGTCCCCACCGAGGGGCACGAGCCTCCCCGTATAGGGTGATTAGGCCTTAGTCGTCCACGCGGGCCCAGTGCGATTGAACGATTTCACACACAACCTTCAAATATCTTCGCAGGTGTGCATGAAGGTTTCCTCACGATGTTTCCTTCACCGTAAGAGCGTCGGATAACATACATATATTTTCGAAAAATCGATAACACATTGTACGTGTCGGGATTTGAACCTCAGCCCTCCCGGTAGGAGGGCGACAGTCCACACCATTGAGCCACCGACGCTCATCTTCTTCGACGACCATCTTATGTTATAATAATCTCATCCGTTTTGAACTGACGAAGTTAAAGCCCAAATTGAAACAGCTTTTACTGTATCAACAGACAGATATACTATAATTTAATTTTAAAGCGTCGGTGGCTCATTGGTGTGGCTTGTTGCCTTCTGGTCTGGAGGGTGCAGGTTCAAATCACGCCACGTACATTGGTACGTGAAAATTCTTAAATACATTGGTATTTAAGAGTTTTAGGATTTTATGTACGTTTATTTTGACGACCCATTTGGTGTTGCGGTTGAGAGGTCGGCTGCAACACCAAGGGTTCCGGGTTCGATCCCCGGCAGTACAAACATTTGTGTGCATGAACATGTCTGTTTGTAATGGTCTGGGTGTTTTCTATGTATAATATGTATGTATTTACAAAAAAAAATGTATATAAGTATATTTATCCGTTGTTTAATACCCATAATACAGGCTACACGCTTAACTTGGGACTAGATGGCACTGTGTGAATGTCAGTGGATATTTATTTATTATTTATTTATTTATTTATCGAACACTCTTACGATGAAGGAAAATATAAACGGAAACCTGCGCACTCAAAGAGATATTAAGTGCGTGAAGTCGGCTAATACGCACGGGGCCTCCGTGGTCGATTAAGGCTTAGACACCCGTTACGGGTAGATTCGCGCCTCTCGGTGGGGACATATAATGAGCTGATGATGATGATGACATAATTAACTTAGAAACACCGAGACCAATAGAAACAGAATGTTCATGCCTGTAATTTGAATAGTATAAATTTGACCCTTAAAATGTGATTTGCATACTGAATGAAAAAATATATTCGTTTAGTATGTTTATAATGTATAACTTTAATAATCTACCTATAAAATTTTTCACATCGACATTCAATAGAATATGTCGGAAACATTATTTTTATTAACACCCTATTATGTAATATATCCAACACGCAAATAAATGAATTATTATTATTATTTGTATGCATACACGTGTTTGTAGCACTGTCCGGGTATCGAAACTGGAATCCTTGCCGAACAGACGACATCTCCACATGAGTAGACGAAATGAATATTGTTGAATAAAACAATACTTACAAAGTAACTAGTTTCATGCAAAATAGAGGAATAAAAAACGTTTATGACTAATAACTTTACGATATTACTCCACCAACTGAATGTATGAGCAGCCCGCGACTGTCTAGACTCGAAAACAAATATTTTCATACTTCAAAGCGCTGAGCTATCTTCTGTTTTGCGTACATTTTCTCAAAATGAGATTACCATGTTCTGTTTATAATATCAACTGGGTTACTGTATCTTAAATGCATATCTTATTATTCAAACCTCTGTATTTGGCAGTTATATTTTTTATCAATGAGGTGTTACACAAGGTGGTAATTTAGGGCATATTGCGTATGTCAACAAGTACCGGTTAAGAAGTTGCTGCCTTTGTAACTTCTTCCTAGTTTAAGTTAAACTCGTACACGGAATACTAAAATTAAAATAATGATAATAAGATGATTACAAAATACTTGTTGACTGACTTGTTGAAAACTTAATTAATATTGTATTAAACTTTTGTTACGAAAAACATTAATATAAATTTAAATGAATAGACCCGAATTTAAACAAAGTACTACAGCCCGTGCAGACGTTGCTAAATCAGGCAAGGGCGGATCCAGGTTTGGCGCCAGAAGGGGGTCACACAGTAGTAGTCAAGTTAAGAACTTATAAGGTATTTTGTTAAAGTACGTTAGTATAGTACTTAAAAATAGCTCAGGCGGGGTCATGACCCTCATGAACCTCCCCCTGGATCCGCCGTTGAAATCAGGAGAAACAAGAATATCTTTCCACTTGTTTTATTTTGCTGATGTAATCTAGTTTGTTGCTGTGATTTTCATCCCTGAGAGAAACCCCGAGCATAGTTCACTCCATTGGGTGACTTTAAATTTGTGAACTAATCTTGCATCAGTGTCCATGTCTCAGCTATAAAAAATACTTTTATGTAATTTTAATGAGAGCGTCGGTGGCTCAATGGTGTAGACTGTCGCCTTCCTACCAGGAGGGCTGAGGTTCAAGTCCCGCCATGTACCAATGTGTTTTCGAACTTTTCGAAATATATGTACGTTGTCCGACGCTCTTACGGTGAAGGAAAATATAAACAGAACCTTCATGCACGCCTGCGAAGAGAATCGAGGTTGTGTGTGAAGTCGTCCAATCCGCACTGGGCTCGCGTGGACGACTTAGGCCTAATCACCCTATACGGGTAGGCTCGTGCCCTCGGTGGGGACGTTTAATGAGCTAATGATGATGAATTTTAATGATGTACATAGATTTTAAACTTACATGAAGACCTATTTTCAAATATAAGAAAACTTTAATATTAACTGCGTTATTCCAAATAATAACATCTAACAGCTGAAAATATTGTTTTATTTTAGTAAAGATTCAGGATCAAAGAACGCAAAGGTTCATCGGACGCATAAATATTTCATAGCGCGATGGATTCAAAATAATACAAGGGTAAACAAACTGGGTCATTTTGATTATTATTTTCTTCTTTAGTGCACAAATCTTTACTAATATAGGGAATTAATAATTGGATCTACGAATAGCTTGTATCTGTCTAAAAACAGGAACAAGAGACTAGAAATTTCCTTGTGAACAATGGATTACAAAAGCAATGGACTCGTATATGACCAGAAGAAGTGTTTGACGTCTCCGGTTTAACCCTTTGACCGCCAATGATGCCTTAAGGCGCCAGACACAATAGATAGTCCATTGTGTCTGGATTCCTGGTGTGCAATGGGTTAAATGTACAACATTTACTTCTTTTTAATTTTAATTATAATTTATAGATTTGCATTATATTACGCCAAGGCATTGAAAATAACGAGTGACACTTTTTCGTGGCAAGTTCGTCGTAGATCACGTATTTTCCACCAAGATAAACGGTGTCCATTTTTGTACATGAAAAATACTAACGAAAAAGGGGAGGCTTAAATTCAACGCTATTTCACTTGTACTTTGTCCTCGGTGCTACACATACTTTCTAAAATAACAGTATATTAAGATAGTTCTTCTAATATCGGCGGCCTGCCAATTAAGGTCCCGTCAAAATCGGTCGAGACATATCGGAGATAAGCCGGAACCAATAGATTCTCAAAAATGACATTTTGGTGTATGTATCTTATATATGTTTATTCATATATATGAAGACAAAATGATTTCAATATTACAACAGGCTCTTTTATATTTTTATGTAAAATTAAGAACTAAAATAGAAGTCTTACCTTGTTCGCACACATATCCAGCTACTGTGATTCCGAGACCAAGCGCGGAGTCCTTGTTCAATTCCACCTGATAACTCAGGGTTTCAGGTTCACCAGACCCTCGTACCGCCATATCAAGTGGTAGTCTGTACCAATAAATAGATAGGTAATTCTTTATTGCACACAAAAAAGATACAAATTTAACAATAAATAAAAGAAAAATAATTTAGGCGGTTTTATCGCTTGAAGCGATCTGTTCCAAAACAACCTCACAAAGATTACAGATACAGAGATTGGGAATATTTTAAAAATTATACCTTTTGTATCATTGTCTTAAAACATAGTTGCACAAGACGTGCTTTTTATGTTTTTCCAGATATGGGTATCTCTAGAATGTTAATTATATCCACTTCTTTGTCTTTTTTATTTAAGTCTGTTTATGTGAAAATAAGTAGCAATTAGTACATTTGTGTTACCTATCTGAAGAATAGTTTTAAATGGCTGACTTTTCTTTTTAAGTCACGGATTTTTTTTGTTTTACAAGTATTCAAACAAGTTAATACTATAGTCAGCTTTCAAAAAAGGAGTTTAGAACAAATGGTCAGCAAATCTTACCTTAGCGGTGGTGGCTTCGGATCCTGAGGGGCTATGATAAGTGGTGGGGGTCGTGGTGCTGGTGCTAAAGCACCTCGAGGTACCACTGCTACTATCGATGCCACGGGCTGCAAAAATAGACACATTTTTAATCTGCACAATTTCAATGGCATTCCTTGTTTTGAAAAAGGAACTACAAAACTCAAAATTCTAAATAAATCATCTGTGATCTACTAGGTGGTAGAGTCGATACTGAGTCGTCTAGGTAGGTCCCACTGCAGTGCCAGATATCGTTCCGAGAATCAGAGTGTTATGCACTTTTTTGCTTCGGGATGAGAGCACTGTAGTTAATAAAATTACCGGAAATAAGAGACCTAACATCTGTTATCTTGGTGGTTGGTAGGTAATAATTGTCTATCAGTTGTTGTGTGACACTTACCATCAGGTGAGCGTCCTGACAATCTGACCTGTTAACTTATAACATAAAAAACCACACGCTTAGAGAAGCTATAAAGGTCATCTATATACTATTGTTAAAGTAAAAATCTCCTACATATATAAAAAGGTAGAAACATTCCACTCACCCGATGATGCAGCCTCTCTTCAATAAAGGTGGGGGGTGGTGATGGTGGAGTGGTATCCTCGCAGAGAGCCCCAAACCCATCATGGCCCGCCTCAGCCAGCCGCCGCTCCAGGTCGATGGGGTCAGCCAGGAGACGCGACGGCACCACTGGCGCTTGCGATGCACCCAGAGACTAGAATAAATTGACTCGTAAGAGAATACAAAAAGTTTACAGCATATCTATATTTACTTAGGATAATATTTTAAATTGTAACTCTGTATTGTAAGAAGTATTAAATGTGATCTTTTATGTGATTATAATTTGTTATTGGAAAGATCTTGTAAATAAAAATGCAACAGGTTAAATTTGTTTATGAATAAATGAAATTAAATGAGGCATCTATAAAAAAGATTCGAGGAACCACCGCAGTGCCGTCCCGTGAAATAGATGTGTTTTGTACTTCTGTGTTTGGGGATCGTTACATTCTCTTAATTTCATAAAAAAATAACAAATAAGCTAATCAAGTTAAATGTACATTTATATATAACTCTGGCTAAAAAAAAATATTTTGTTGTAGGCGCCTGAAGTATAAATCTGTAACCGATTATAATTATTTATTACATAGAAATAAAATTGGTCTGTCTTTCTATTAAGAATAACCTTTTTTCTTCATACATACGAATGTATAAACGATACATACGCCAAACTAACAAATTTAAAAAATTTGTCTGTCTGTCTGTATATCCGTGTGTCTGTCTGTCTCTTTGTTCTGGAAAATCTCCGAAACAGTTGGGCCAATTCGGTCGGGACGTTTTTTGGTAGAAGGTTGATGTAGTGAGGAAAAACATAGACTACTTTTATTTAAGAAAATTAAAGCAATG
Source organism: Leucinodes orbonalis (assembly GCA_019425675.1). Taxonomy (NCBI): domain Eukaryota; kingdom Metazoa; phylum Arthropoda; class Insecta; order Lepidoptera; family Crambidae; genus Leucinodes; species Leucinodes orbonalis. The sequence continues at coordinate 10,976 of PQWD01005360.1, read as the reverse complement.
TTTCATCGTGCGTCGGCCGCGCGTCGTGTTAGTTGCGCACTTTTAGGTGATGTTTTACTGCGAGAGAATACCTTATAACGCGAGTGATACCACGGGGAACCGCTAGTGCATGTAGCTCTACGATTATATGTTCGCAGCGTAATGCTTCTTATTAAAGTCAAAGCGAAAAGGAAAATGGAATTTATTAAGAAGAAGACAATACACAATTTAAAATGGGAAGTTAATACATACATTTGTACAACTAAGCCATTCAGGTTATGTGCAAAGTTACATAAAGCTCTGAGCGAAAAAGGTGACCTTCCGCGTATTGTTTACCGTAGGAACCCAAATTAATACGTAATGAGACGCATAGCTCTACAATTGTATGTTCGTAGCGTGTTGCTACGAACTTTAGTAGCCTACAGAAAAGTTAAAGTGACAATAGGCAATGCATTGACTCAAATTCAAAATATCTTTAATAAAATTAATCTAGAGCAAGCTGTTCCAGAAAAGTATCTACTTTAAACCGTCAATTATAATTATAGTTTATATTTGTTATGACTAGCAAATTGTGGACCCGATGACTTCATTAAATCGGCGGGTAGCAAATGAATGTTGACTTCAAGGGAAATTTCCACGTGGAAGTCATTAGGAGGTTTTTGCTAAGCAGTGCATAGGAAATAGCAAAGAACAGTCGATGGATGTCTGGATGATAACCGACCCATGTGGCGTCGAGACGTCGGCTACAACACCGAGGGTTCCGGGTTCGATCCCCGGCAGTATAAACATTTGTGTGCATGAACATGTCTGTTTGTATTGGTCTGAGTGTTTCTATATATAATATGTATGAAGTCAACCGTTCACTTAAGACCATTAAAAAAGTGATACAAACTTGCACCTAATATAAGCCTCATACAAACACATATCAGTCTCATACAAACACTTTTGTATTTACGTGTGTCGTATGTAGTTAAATTTTGTTATGAGAAATAAATGTACAATGTTTTTGAAATTTAAAGGGAAGATCGTGAAGTCAGAGGATACATAATGGAATTTCACTATAATATAATAATTTAACTTGTGACTAGTTATAGTACAAAAGTAATAATAATATATTGATTAAGCTGAACTTACCTATAGTAGATACATGTATCAGAATTTTGAAATGTAACACTGTAATATATATATGTGTATGCATGTATTGTTGGTGAGTCTAAATAAATAAATGTATTATTAAAAAATAGATATCATCATCATCATCAGCTCATTAAACGTCCCCACAGAGGGGCACGAGCCTACCCGTATAAGGTGATTAGGCCTTAGTCGTCCACGCGGGCCCAGTGCGGATTGGACGACTTCACACACAACCTTCGAATCTCTCCGCAGGCGTGCATGAAGGTTTCCTCACGATGTTTTCCTTCACCGTAAGAGCGTCGGATAACGTACATATATTTTTCGAAAATTCGAAAATACATTGTACGTGTCGGGATTTGAACCTCAGCCCTCCCGGTAAAAAAATAGATATAAAGTCTGTTTATTAATTTTGATGTACTAACGAAAAATTGCAATCAGACGTCGTTGTAAATAACCCTTTTTTCAAGACGTATGTTTGTGTTATGTTTTCGTGTACTATTACCTTCATAACTTTCTTTCGTTTATCAAAGAACTTCCGTATAATCATGCCATGTATACACTCTTGAGGATAACCATTTAGCACAAAAAAAGACTGTAATTAGCTGTAAGGATAAACTTAATTGTAATTTATTTTATTTATTTAAAAACTTAATGCACACTATAATATAATGTACAAAGGTGAACTTAATGCCGAGTGGCATTCTCTACCAGTTAACCTTTGGGTATACAGAAAGAAAACAAAATGGCGCGGCGAGACAAATAAAAATAAATAAAACAATATATCATAAAATAAATAAAGGTTATGTAATAGATATACACAAAGATACTTACAAATACATAAAATACAAAAAAAAAATAAGCAATAAACTAAAAAAAACATACTTAAATACATAACTACTATGACATACACAAATAATATATAATAATCAGTATAAAAAAATGCAAAATAAAAATGAGAATAAAAATGCAAATAATCTATTGTGTTTACCAAAAATAAATAAATAAATAAAGTTAAATAGCAAACTATTCTATACAAGTTTTCTAAGTTAGCAATTACAAAACACGCAGTGCTTACGTTTGGGAATCTCCAATTCAAACAATACATAATAAAATTTAACATTAAAAGACATCAGTCATATATATTCAAGTGCGACTTACGGTAAAACTTCCAACTATCAGTTAACTAGTTTAAATTAAAAGTGACTTCACTACTTCGCTACCAAGTCAGATTCATTTTTAAATAAAGTTAATTTAGCTTATGAATCTTTTTCATAAAGTTCTAGACCCCATCCATTTTCATTACTAAGTTCAACTGTTTTGTGGCAGTGTAACTTAAATTGAGCTTGGTGCGCGTTTACGGATCGGGAAGTTCTTAAAGTTAAATTAAAACGCTTAAGACTGCAAGCTTATTGGCTAGCACTGAGTGTGATTAATATAATATCTGCCAAGTAAAGTTACGAGCTAGTAGCTCCTCGGTGGCCGGTGCCTTTCGATCCGGAGGGTGCAGGTTCAAATACCACGCTACGTACCAATGAATTTTCGATTTTTCAAAATTATATATACGTTTTCCGACGCTCTTACGGTGAAGGAAACCTGCGAAGAGATTCAAAGGTTGTGCGTGAAGTCGGCCAACCCGCACCGGGCCCGCGTGGACGACTAAGGCCTATACATCCTATATGGGAAGGTATGTATATATACGATTTACGATATAACGTGATATATAAGATTTACTTATATTAAAATAGAGTTTGAGATTTTGAGACCCATTTCGTGAATTAGTATTACAGCATTTTTGTAAGTAAGTAAGTAAGTAAATTATTTTTGCTAACCTAACTTAGAATTTTCTAAGCCTAAACCTTGCATTTGGGAACAAACATGCAATATACTAACTTGATAGTCATGTTACAGCTCACACGTCAGCTTCTAATTGAAGGGCTTGCAAAGTTTCCGAGCTACATGTAATTGGACCGCGCCAGCCTACTTTTAATTTATACCCCTTTTAGAACACGTTTGGCTTACGGTGTTAATGCGTCACAACACTTTTTATGCTCAAAATCAAAATAATAAATTTGAGTAAAGTATTTCTTTTTGACCATACGTAGCATGTCAAGCCATGTTCAAGCGATTGTTCTATAGAAAGACTTGTGATATGTAAATTTAATAAAAACATCTTAAACGAAAAACCCAAAATACTTTTTTCATAAGCTACCTGCATAGAAAGGCGCATTGCTGGTGGCCTGGTGACCAGCAGACGCATACATCCCAACCACGCACACTAAGCATATCTCCACCATGAGAATACACACACACACACACGCACATGCAAATATACACACATAAGCGCGCGCACGCACGCACACGCACATTGTATTCCATGCCATTAGGTATACTCCAATAAATAATCTTGCATCACGCTAGACACTCGGTAGCGTATCAAGCGAAGTTCAAGCGATTACTCATTTAATAAAACTTGCGAGATTTAATTATATATCCTCCAAATTTCATAAACACGTCTCTAATGGATTATGTATATCTTTTTAGAGTTCCGTAGCCAAATGGCAAATAACGGAACCCTTGTAGATTCTCCAAGTCACACGTATGAGGTATCAATGTGTAGCACAAAAAAATATAATACGGTTTCTAATAAAATTATTTATTAAAATTAATTATTTAAATTCAAAAGTTTGCGCTAGAGACACATCCAAAGTTTAAAAAGTGCCTCCCTAACCCTAAATTAACTTACTCATATCTTAAACTGTGAACCACAATTCCCTCAAAAAAAAGGGTGTAGAATGTGCCTAAGTACACAAAAAAATATTTTATGTCACTCGACGCTGCGGGGCGAGTCCGACTCGAACTTGGCCAATTTTTTTCTTTACCTGCATAGAGGGTGCGTTGACGCTGGCCGGCCTAGCCACCAGCAGACGCACACAGGCCCCGCACTGCCGGAGCACAGCAGCCGCCTGTCGCGCGCACATCCCCACCACGCACACCGCGCCAATACGGAGTAGCATATCCCCACTGCGGAGTCGGCCATCCTGGGAAACGGAGAAATAATTTACAAAGTCCCTCAACGCGCAATGGAGGGAGCTATGCTTGGAGTCTCTCTTAGAGTTAAGATCAGAAATGATTTAATCCGTAAGATAATTGAAAATACCGACATAGCCCGCCGGATCAGCAAGTTGAAGTCGCAGAACCGATGGCCGTTGGAGCAGACGAGTTCTGTAATGGAGACTGCATCTTGCAAGCGTAGCGTAGGACGCCCTCCGGCCCGATGGACCGACTAGTTGCTAAAGTCACTGGTGGAGGCTGGGTGAGGAAAGCGGAGGACCGGGATATCTGGTGCAAAAAGGGGGAGACCTATGTCCAGCAGTGGACTGTGATAGGTTGAAGAGAAGAGAAGAGAAGAGAGAGAAGACTTGAGTAGTCTAGGTAGGTATGTACAACTCGTACACTTCTTAAATGCAAATAAGCAGTGTACCCTGTGCGACCAGACAACCCCGGAAACAGTCCACACCAATGAGCCAATTCCATGGACATATACCCTTTTATTTTAGCTTATAACTTCTTACATTTGCAGGTATATAATATTAAATAAAATTAACATCATCCCATTCAGATTATGTAAGAGTCAATGACAAAACAAACTTAACCCTTAAAGGTTGGATAAGAACATTAAGTACGGAATTGCGAACCCTGACCCTTTCAGCGAAAGTCGAAAATTCCAACTTTCCGCACAATGGCGGATTACTAAAATCGGTGCCAACGGCTTTAACTGTTTTGTAAACAAATCAAAATAAACAAGATAAACAGTATCCCATAACATTGAATGTCAAATTCAGTTGGAAGTTTGGACCTAATGCATGCTTGCAAAGTTAGGAAGATCCGAGTAAACAAATTAGTCAATGTACATTGTCCATTAAGAGCTTATCCGTGTACAAATAATATATTATATAGCGTATTGCTAAAACAAGATCGTTCTCTCTTCTCAAATAACTTGACTAGGTGGTAGCCGGTTTTGAGTCGTATTAGATTAGTACCACCGCAGTGCCAGATATCGTCCCGTGAAACAGAAGTGTTTTGCACGTATGTGTTTCGGGATGCGGGCACTGTCGCTAGTAAAATTACCGGGTATAAAAATCTAAAATCTGTCATCTTGAGTGACGTATACGGGGCAGTGTTGACGGGAAATAATGACAACCTACTGTTATTAATTTTCTGTATCACTGCATCTGTCATAATCAGGCGTATAAAGTAATATGATGGTGGGGTGAGCACTGACTATCCTGTTCACATATAACACAATATTCTTTTGGAGGTAAAATGCATTTCAGCAGCCGATAGATTCATTGATATACATGGGCATAGTAGCCACACTGGGGCAAGCTGGGGCACTTGCCCCACCCTGGCTCTATCATATTTAAACAACAACAAAATACCGGGAGACGGGGGAGAGGATAGGTTCACTGTTGCCTCACCCTGAGTATAATACTGGCTACGCTCATGTTGATATTCCAAGATATTTTTATTTTATTGGTAGACAAAAGAGTTGATGATTTACTCATGAACACCTGTAGCTCTAAAGCAATGAGTGTGTATTCGAAACTCAACAAAATTAAGAGGGAAATATGAGAAGGGTGAATAAAGCTTTCAGTAATCACTGCTTCAAGCATGATGCAAATGCAAATGTTTACCGGTTAATTTTCTGCAAAGCCGTAGTTATTTTGGAAATAATCAGTAGTCTACTTCAGAGGTTTAGCACAGCTCCATAGCGTAGCGATTCTCGCTTTCGACAACGATCACTTAAATAAATCGCAATTATCGAAAAATATTGCCTCGAGTGCGTCAGTGGCTCATTGGTGTGGACTGTTGCCATGCGATTTGGAGAGCGCAAGTTCAAATCCCGCCACGTACCAAAGTATTTATGAAATTATATGTACAGTGTCCTCATCCCGATACACAGAAATACATAACACTCCTATTACACGGGACGGCACGATATCCGGCACTGCGGCGTACCTACCTAGACGACTCAGTATCGAGTCTACCACTAAGTGAATTTAAAAACAAAACAAGGCGATGGCGTAAAACCCGAGCTATTTGTATCAACGTAAACATATTGTTACACAGCGTAAGCACGTCTCAACCATTCGTTCGGCAACAAGCAATCCATCAGTGAGGGAATGACCGAACAATGTTTGGGTAAACGAAAATATCTTTGTTGTGAAAGTGTGGATAGATGGCGTTGAAATCACTTTGTTTTGTGGGCCACAGTTGGTTACTCGTGTTGAAATATATTTTTGGGGGATAAACAAAATGTATGAATATAGTGTTACATCCAGTGAATTTAGCTGTTGGCGCAAGTTAAGTTGCTTTCGCAACGGTTAAAAATCGGATGGGTGACCGAAAGATTTTTTATATTAAAAAGTGTACAGGACAGTCAGGGCGCTAACTTGATGATAAGTGACACGCCTGACCATGACAGAGCGGCATTGATGGAGACCAATAAATAACTGATAAACAGTTATTATTCTCCATCAATGCCATACTGCCCCCGTCACCCGAGACAACAGATGTTAGGTCTCTTATACCCGATAATTTTACTAGCTACAGTGCCCTCATCTCGAAACACAAAAGTGCATTGCACTCTTATTTGACGGCACGATATGTGAAAACAAACCACATTAAAGTCTCAGTGTACAATAATTTTCCCTGCTCACCTTCCTTCACCCCGGCATATCAATACTGTTTACAAAGTAATAGTCAATCGATCCTCCATAGATAAGATCCCCTACAGTTTCTGACATAAGTGATAACATTATTGGCTAAATGCGAGGCCGCGGGGCATTCAATAAACAACTAATTGGTAACAAGTGTTGACTTGTACAGGAAATATATTGATGTTATAAGTAGGAATAAATATTTCTGAACCGAGATAAATTAACAAGTTATAAAAATAAAGAAGAAAGAAGAAGGACATTTACTTTAGAACACAAATCTACAACATAATATGTATATGTCAACAAAATTACATCACACCAGCTCATTAAACGTCCCCACTAAGGGGCACGAGCCTACCCGTATAGGGTGATTAGGCTTTAGTCGTCCACGCAGGCCCAGTGCGGGTTAGACGACTTCACGCACAACATTTGGATCTCTTCGCAGGCGGGCGCAGGTTTCACGATGTTTTCCTGCGCCGTAAGAGCGTCGGATAACGTACATATAATTTCTACAATTCGAAAACACATGGGTACGTGGCGGGATTTGAAAAATGTAAGCAGTTTAAATTGTTTTTATGCCATAAGTGAACAGACCGGTCAGGACGCTCAGCTGATGGTAAGTGATACGCCTGACCATGACAGAGCGGCTATTACGGAGACCAACAATTGAAAAAAAATACAATGGTGAACTTAATACCTAGAAGCATTCTCTACAAGTTTACCTAAACCTAGTTCAAGTTACTTGAATCTTATTTCAAAACTGGCGTCTCTAAAGCGTTTTGTAAATATCTAATTTAATAATTAAGATTCGAGCTTGTAAAATTGACAGCAAGTGCCTCAAGGCGCCAAGCAATAAGTGCTCTTAATTACCAATGCAAATCCGAGGAAGTGATTCCTCGAGATCGTTTTATGTAAATCTGGATACTGCGTTGGCAATTTCTGATAGGAAGACTGCTCCGACATAATTCGTCCAAGTTTTTAATGAATCCAGGTTGAATTTTGAGATATCTCTTGGAAAATCTTGCCAGAAGTTAGTGACAAAATTATTTATTCGAATAATAATAATAGTGACAAAAGGTTTATAGACAATTATCACCATCTATGAACCCCTTTCTCCCAAAAACGGAGAAATGAGGACCAAAATATTCCTCTGAATTTTAAAAATTGATTGAATGTTGAAGTATCATTAGGTTATGAAATAAATACTTAAACCTAGTAAAATTACCGGGTATAGAAGACCTAACATCTGGTATCTCGGGTGTCGGGCACAGTGCGGCATTGATGGATAATAATAACTGTCTATCAGTTGTTGGTCTCCTGCAATACTGCTCCACATGGTCAGGCGTATCACTTACCATTAGGTGAGCGTCCTAACCGTCCTGTACATATAGTAAAATAAACTGTGGACTATGGCAAAAAACTTTACTGTCAGTTCAGCAGTAGACTGCTGTTAAATAAGTTGAGGCATGTACTAGTGGAGTTCTGAATCTGTCCAAAGCACAACAAGAAAAGAGAGGAATCGAACATGCAGCCCACGTGATAGACAGTGTTACCGCCGCCAATGGACATTTGCAGCACCAAAGATCACAGAGATGCGTTGCCGGCCCTTTATGTAAGAAAACGCTCTCTTTTTGGATGACACTAGTTTAAATATAATAATAAAGATGCACTGACATTCACACAGCGCCAAGCTTGTATTACGAGTACCAAACAACTGATAAACATACTTTTTTTTGTAAAAACATACATATACAAAGAAACGCTCAGACCTTTACAAACAGACATGTTCATGCACACCATTTTTTGTAATGCCCAGGGATCGAACCCCGGAACCCTTGGTGTAACAGCCAACGTCTCAACGTCGTCGTCAAACCAGTACCAGTAGAGTATGAACATACCCGATCAGCCACCCCTCCCGGGAGTACACTCTTCACCACGACGCCCGAGGAGCGCCCGCCCACGATGCCGAAGGCCAACCCCGAGCCATCGTTCACCAGCTCCACCACTTCCACTTGCGCCCACTCGCCGAACACTTGCTGCGAACAAGGCTTCATTGTCATCATTAGCCCATGAAGGTCTGGTGGCACTGACCTTATCGCACAGCAAAGCTATGGGAATATCGGGCCGCAATGCGGCTAGTGCGGATTCGTGGGCAGGGTAGGGACCCTACTCTGACTAACGCTAAGCTGCAAAGCCTCGAGCACCGCCGTAGAGTTGCACGGCTGTCGGTTTTTTACAGGCCACATTTCGGTAAGTGTGCGAGGGAATTACACGCGTTAATTCCACCAGCCCCTTTTCACTATCGGGATACAAGACGGAGGCGAACATTCCATCCATACGTGGTAGACATTCCACACATCCGCACAGCCCGCTATGGTGCCTCGTTCTTAATGCGCAAAGAATGGAACTCTTTGCCTCCTTATGTGTTCCCCGGTCATTACAACATGGCCGTCTTTCAGGCAAGAGTGCACAGGCTGTTTCAAGGCAGGCATGATCCATCCTCGGCCGCATCATCACTTACCATCAGGTGAGATGGCGGTCAAATGTCTGCCCATATAAGTTAAAAAAAATAAACAACTACCATACCATCCTAGCGTCGGTGGCTCAGTGGTGTGGACTGTCGCCTTCCTACCGGGAGGGCTGTGGTTCAAATCCCGACACGTACCAATGTATTTTCGAATTTTCGAAAATATATGTACGTTATCCGACGCTCATACGGTGAAGGAAAACATCGTGAGGAAACCTTCATGCAGGCCTGCGAAGAGATTCGAAGGTTGTGTGTGAAGTCGTCCAATCCGCACTGGGCCCGCGTGGACGACTAAGGCCTAATCACCCTATACGGGTAGGCTCCTGCCCCTCGGTGGGGACGTTTAATGAGCTGATGATGATGATACCATCCTAAGATTGTAGCCGGGACGACAGCTTAGCGTGTGCTCTGTAGCCCGGAGTCATTTTTCTTTTCGGACAATCTGGTGATTCAGCCTGCAATGTCTGCCCCTTAGTGGAGAAAATCGCACAAAGTACCTTTTTCCATGACCCAAGATCTCCAACGATTAACGCAGCCAAATGCTGCACCCATCCACCTTCTACCCGTCCCTACACAACTATATATTTTAAATTAAACCAATACTTAGGCAGATAGGACTGTATGTGATATGTGTGTTATGTGTAAAAAAGTACCACATCAGTTTACATCCATATTCCAGGCAGACAGGGATGTCAAGCATAGCTTATAAAATTAAAAAAAAAAACTTAATAATATCTAAACGTTACAAGTTAAACCCAAAACTTACCATGATGCGCTTTATCCGCCGCTTGCTGTGACGCTGCGCGCCGATATCCGATCAGCTGACCTTCTCCGCCATCTTGGATTCTCACTGACAGTTGTCACGGAAACACACGAGCACACCCGAACGCGAACCGACGCCACCGACTTCGGAGTTACACATTATTTGGATAACAATTCACTAGCACTTTTGTCACTTTAAACTTGACTAGGGGTGGTTCTGTAACAAGAGAAAAATCTAAGTTAATATTTTTTTCAAACACATACTGCTGTTGACATCAGTAAGAGATATTCATCATCATCAGTTCATTAAATGTTCCCACCGAGGGGCACGAGCCTACCAGTAAAGGGTGTATAGGCTGTATGTAGTCTTCCCCGCGGGCCAAGTGCGGATTGGCTGACTTCCCGCACCCTTCTTGAATTTCTTCGCAGACGTGCGCAGGTTTCTGCACGATATTTTCCTTTGTCGGATAAATGTACATGTTGAAATTAAAAAAAACGAAATTACATTGGTATGGGGCGCGATTTGAACCTGCGCCCTCCAGATCGGAAGGCGACGGTCCATACCAATGAGCCACCGACGCCACTATTTATAGTAACATCTAAGTTATACAGACAGATAGTTTATGATGAAGGCCTGTCCACACACACATGTTTATAATGATTCAATAATTACTGCCTGTCTCACCCAAAACCAATGGCTGTTTCCCAAATGACATTAATGAAGATCGAAACCGTGGAACTCTATTTCTGACCGAAAAGCTTTTTACCTAGCTTCCTTAAAGGTGAAATGCGACCAAAGTCCCTTGCAATAGCACTAAAACTTATATTCGAATTCCACCGGAGCTACCGGTGCT
>PQWD01005359.1:0-33601 GCA_019425675.1 Leucinodes orbonalis | reverse complement strand
CGCATCCTCTAGATGTCGCGTTGTAGAAAAAAGCATCATTCGTTGCTTCACCCTAAATTTGTTTTAAAATCATCTGAATCTGATGATAAAAGTCAGGGAATCAAAGCGTCAATAATGTTACAATATCAACATCAGAGTCCAACGAAGCAGAAACCGGGCCCGCTAACGTTTCATCTTTCTTTTCCAATGCTACAAATCAAGTTTTGTTGGCAACTACTTTAGTTAAAGTGTTAATTCCAAATTTGGAAAATGAACGAGGAACAATAAGATGTTTGTTAGACCAGGGCTCGCAAGCATCATTTATAACTGAGTCTACAGTACAGGCCTTGGGTCTTAGGAAAGTGCCCAACAAGGTTTTTATTTCTGGGATTGGTAGTGGACCAGATGACAATGCGTCCATCGCGTCAAAATCTGTAGTTTATGTAAAAATTCAGTCTCTACACGATCCCCAAGTTATTTTAGCTGTCAAGGCACATGTACTTAGTAAACTAACAACAGTCATACCTACCACTAAGGTTACGGTAAAATTGTGGCCTGAATTAAGTAAGGTCAAGCTTGCCGATCCTAGGTTTAATATACCTAATAAAATTGACATGTTGCTTGAGCAGATGTTTACGGACACATCTTAGAAGACGGTATAATCAAGGGTCCCCCAGGTTCTCCAGTAGCACAGAATACAAAACTTGGGTGGATTTTATCGGGTCAGGTCCAGTCTGGATCCGTTGAGGATGACTGTATGGTTTCAAACGTTGTGTCTATGCATGTACAATGGGATGACAATGAAATATTAAGAAAGTTTTGGGAATTAGAGTCAGAAAATTATGGAAAGAGAGACACTCGTTTAACTGCTGAAGAACAGGCCTGTGAAGATATATTTGCAAGAACAACGTCCAGAGATGAAAATGGTAGGTATGTAGTAAAACTACCATTTAAAACTGAAGATCCAAAGTGCAAATACGGAAATTCACTGAAAATTGCTGCCAAGAGACTCGATATGTTACAGAGAAGGTTAGCGAAAAATCCAAACTTGAAACATCAGTATTTTGATATTATTTCTGAATATATAGAACTTGGTCATATGGAGATGGTGCCGATAGAACAAATCAATAAAGTCAGGGGTAGTTTATTTACCGCATCATGCCGTAGTTCGCGAAGATAAAACTACTACCAAGGTACGAGTAGTATTTGACGCTTCTAGTCAGGACGGCAACGGAGTATCGCTAAACAGCGAATTAATGGTGGGACCATCGCTGCAAGCTGATTTACGTCATATCATTATGCAATGGCGTACACATCCTATTTGTTTAATAGCAGACATTATTAAAATGTACCGCCAAGTAAAGTTACCGAAGCCGATACGGATTTTCAACGCATATTGTGGAGAAAGGGATCCAACTTACAGCACCTTAGAATTCTTCGAGTAACATTCGGTACAGCATCAGCACCTTACCTAGCAGTGAAAGCTCTACAACAGTTAGCTAAAGATGAAGGTGAGAGTTATCCAATGGCAGCAGAAAAAGTCTTGACGCAGTTCTATATGGATGATCTTATGAGTGGGTGTGACCAAATTTCAGAGGGTGTCCAAATATTCAAAGAAATGAATGAGCTATTAAACAAAGGAGGATTTCAGTTGCAAAAGTGGAGGAGCAATGATGAGGAACTATTGCGCAAAATAGGGATAAAGACTGATAAAGTTAAAGAGAAATTGGAGTTTAATTCGGAAACTTGTAATATCGAGAAGGTACTTGGCTTAACTTGGGATAGTAATTCGGATAATTTTGAATACTCTACTAATCTACCGGAATTAAGCTCACCTATCACCAAGAGAAAGGTAGTTTCGGATATTTCCCGGTTGTTTGATCCTTTGGGATGGATGGCGCCTACTATCATAACAGCAAAGGTGTTTATTCAGAAATTGTGGATATCTGGAATAGAATGGGACCAGGAGCTCCTCCACATCTACTCAGTGAATGGTTAAAATATCGAAATAATCTCGCATCAGCCACCAACTTTCGTATTCCTCGGTGGATTCAGACGAAGAAAAATGATTTGGGCAGAGAATTACATGGCTTTTGTGATGCGTCCAATGTTGCATATGCAGCTGCGGTGTACCTTCGTGTGATTGATAGTAACCACAACATATATGTGAACCTAGTGGCTTCAAAACCAAAGTAGCACCTATAAAACAGGTTTCCATTCCCCGTTTAGAACTTTGCGGTGCATTGCTGTTAACTAAACTGATTTTGAAGTGTCAGAGGTGCTTTCAGTTCCTAGGGATCAGATTCATGCTTGGACTGACTCATCAGTAGTATTGGCGTGGTTGAGTAGTCATCCAAGTAGATGGAAGACTTTTATTGGAAATAGAGTGGCCGAAATTTTAACTACTACGGATCGGAGTCAGTGGTCACATGTTCGATCGTGTGATAACCCGGCAGATTTAGCATCTAGAGGAGTTATTTCTCCGGAAGATTATGACATACGTTTGTGGAAAGAAGGTCCAGGTTGGTTAAAAGAACTGACAATCAATTACAGTCCACTCAATAGTCAGGATACCAACCTTGAAGAGCGCACAAAAAAGGTATGTCACATTACCGCTGATGATAAAAAGTTTTCTGGGAGCGCTTTTCTAGTCTGCGTAAATTATGCAGGGTTATAGCTTTCTGTAGGCGCTTTGCAAAATTATCTGCTTCCGGCCAAAAACCAGAATTTCCACCATGGTTAACAAGCACCGAAATTGCAGCAGTTCTGATATATAATCATAATCATAGCATAAAGTTTTATCAGGGATTGAGTTTTAAGGATGAGATACAGAGTATTATTAAAACTAAAACAGTAAGCAAAAGAAGTAAAATCGCTTCGCTTAACCCATTCATTGACGGTGACGGTATTTTAAGAGTTGGTGGGAGATTGGACAAAGCAAATATTTGTAGTGAAATGAAACATCAAACATCTTAATCCCAAAAAAGTCGCATCTTACAGATTTAATAATTGATGAAGCCCATATTAGAACTTTGCACGGTGGCACTCAGCTGATGCTCAATCATATTCGAACAAGGTACTGGATAATCGATATGAAGAGGCAAATCAGACAGTATAATCGACAATGTGTACGATGTATTAGGTATTCCTCTCAGGCTACACATCAACTTATGGGCCAACTTCCAAATGCGAGAACTACACCAGCACGACCGTTCTATCGCAGTGGAGTAGAATTTTCTCGGATTGACATATTGTCGTGTGTTGGGACTCAGGATTCATTTTGAATTCGGATGTGATTCATGATTTTATAACCCACAATGATGTAAAAAAGTATACAGAATATCATTGGTCACTCACAACAAAAACAGATATTATAAGGTCGTGGATACCAGTTCAATAGCTAAGTACCTCTGTGAGGTGTATTTATTATGTCTAATATAACGATCCGACCTTGCGAAAACATGCCAAATTGAACTTCAATATTGTGTACTAATTTTATAAACTTGTACTATTTTTATGTGGCAAACATCGAAAACTGAGTAGTCAATTTATTTTGGACGTTTTGTTCGTAAGTAGAACAGTTCAAGCAATATTGTGTTTTACAATAATTACTTGCGACCACGCTTATACTGGAAGCAAGATAAACCGGCAGTTCTTTGTAAATAATGTTTATCGCAAAAGTAATAAATTTGGCATTAGTCTGGAACCATCATATAAAGAAGGTGCATATGATGTTTTTATCCGCAATATATTTATTCAGGAGCGGTAAAATGTTCCTGTAACCCAAATTAGAGATGGTAATAAAATGCCCTTTGGAAAAGCTTGTGTGAGTAAATCATAGGTTTAGACGAACTGATCGAAAGTGGTATGAAACACTATTATGAATAAGTTGAATGAACGAAACATTTCAATTAACACGTTTTTTGGATAAGTCTTCATTGACGAGATATGACTATGGTTATAGCATTACCCTTTTAACATTTTAAGCGAATAAAAGGCAAGCAACAAAATCTTATTTGCTACGTGTACTTACTTGAATGGTGATTCTTTTATTGCTATTGGTTCATCATGTAATCAATTATTTGAATTCCTACTTACTACAAACCTTGAGCTAATAACAGGGCTGTGAACCTAACTTCGATAGAAGTGTCGTGATGATTATTATTGATATCACACTTGCTTCCGTTGGTTTGGCAGATCATATCCGGAACTGGAGATTTCTAACGAAGCCTCTTGCTCGGATCACAGGTGGATAAGGTTCGATCATGTCATAAGTACTGTGACAACAGTACCAGTTGTCTCAGGAAAACGGATTGATTGAAATACATAAAACTCCTGTAAACCAGCCTGAAAGATTTCAGAGTGGGGATCCTAGAGAATACACAACAAATCGATGAACACGTAGCTCAGCTAAGTGAATCGATCAGGAAATTTTATTGAGACCTGAATTTTAGGCAACCCAGAGACTGAAAAACACGAAAACACCAAATAGTACGGTCCGTAGTAGGAAATTCGCAGGCGGAACGTTGGAAAGAAAATCAACAGGGCCATGAAAACAAGTTATGACGCAGACTGTGACAACAATGGGTTTGCCAAAGCCAAATACAAAAACGCATGAAATACTGGAAATCAGCATTATGGCGCAACTTCACAAAGGAGGTTATAGTTCAAATCTGCAAGCTCACAGGGTAAGGAACATTTTATCCAATCAAAAAAGCCCTGCTACTCTGGGGGGAGTAAGAAAAACGATGGCATGGCTATCGAATAATATCGTTGAGACGTGCGAAATCCATCTTCACACGCACTTCCCTGATTGTATAAATGCACCGAAAAGAACTTGGGACTCCTACAGAGACCCATCTAGTGAGGATGACTGGAGGATAACGAGGGAGGTTGTGACTTTAGAATGGCCGGTGAGATCCCTTTAAATCAGCAGGAACAGCCGGACCTTCCAGGCGCTGATGCAGTGGGGAGGCAAGTATATCATGCGAATACTATAAGCATGTCTGGCGCATAAATACACACCAAAGGAATGATGAGAGGTCAAAGACTTCTTCATTCCTAAGCCAGGAACAAATGACTTCACGGATCCCAAAGCGGGATACGGGCCGGTATAGCCCATCAGCCTGTTCATCATTTATACTCAAAACTTTGGAAAAGCTATGTGACAGGTAGATGAGGGATGATGTGCTTAAAGAGATGCCGATATATAAAAATCAATCCTAGCCTCCTCCTTTTTTGAGGTCGGTTAAAAATAAAAAATATTAAGCTTTTGAATATCTTTTTTTTAGATTGAATTGACACCCTTCGCTAACTACTGAAATAAGGGAATGGTAAAATTTAAAAAAATATGATAGTACAATACAAAATATCACTGGAATTCGGTCTACATCTAGACATATTATCCATTCAAATATTATAAATGTGAAAGTATCTCTGTCTGTCTTTCTGTCTGTCTTTCTATCTGTCTGTCTGTCTGTCTGTTTGTTACGCTTTCACGGCTGAACGGATTTTATTGAAACTTGGTATGTTGATAGAAGGTAACCGAGAATAGGTTTTAGACTACTTTTGTGCCGTTTTAACCCCCACTTCCCTAAAATGGGGGTTGGAAGTTTGTATGGAACATTGCGCAATTTTTGTAGTACGACGCTGAAATTTGGTATGGCTTTGTATGACTATTTGTCAGAAACGAAAAATATGGCTTTTTAAAATATTTAGCCAATAATATGGCTATACAACCTGCTTTTTTTGAGCAGAATAAAAATACTTTAAGGACTTTGGGATTTGTCCCACATCATTTAAATTAGATAATAAGGAAATAGAGGCAAACTCTTGCATACAATGACTTTGCATTTGACAACAGAGAATCCAATTAGCAATTATTTAAATGTAGTACATCAGAACATACAAGGATTCTCTGGCAAAGACCTAGAAGTAGGGTTATTCTTAGAACATAAAATGTACATGTATTATGTCTTACTGAACACTGGATAAGGCAACATAATTGTTATATTAATATAGATAATTATAAACTTGGTAGTTTGTTTATGAGAGTGTCTGCTATTAGAGGTGGATCACCTATACTATTACAAGATAATTTAAAATTTAAAGAACGCAAAGATATTGCTGAACACTCTATTGAGCGAACTATTGAACTTTCCTGTATAGAGCTTGAGCAGTTTATTATAGTTTGTGTATAAAGACCTCCATCTTCTGATTATAACTTATTTGAGACCACTATGGAGGAAGTTCTAAAAAAGTTTTGTAAACCAACCAAGAAGGTAATTGTATGTGGTGATTTCAACATAAATATTTAGAATCATCGCATAACTCTGTCCAGTTTATTAATTTGTTTAAGTCTTTTAATTTAATCAATCAATTCGCTGAACCTACAAGAGCTACTCCTACTACAGCTACCTGCTTAGATAACATTTTTTGTGAAAATATTATACTTAAAAATCAATAATTAATTGCTAACAATCAGACCATAGTGGACAGTGGGCACAATTTGAGCACTGTCATGTCTCTAAAAGTATAGATATTGTTAATAGGCCAGTAAATAAGAACCGAATTAATAGATACAAGGCTCTTGTTGACCAAAAAATTTCTCAATCAAACAAATTATAATGTACCAAATATAGACAGTTTATATGAAAACTTATTTAATGTTATCAAAAGTACCTATGATTGTATCTTCTTCACAAAATCAATTAAAGTAAATAGTTTTAAATCCAAATTCTGTGATTGAGCGACACCAGGCATATATAAAAGTAGAAATATACTTTTTAATTTATATAACTTGAAAGCTACATCTTCGGATCCAATATTTATTGCCTTTGTTAGAATTTTTTTTTTAAAAAAAAAAGTTTGTCATACAGCCAAGTCCATCTATTTGCGTAACAAAATAAATAGGTTCTGGTAATAAAATTTAAGCCACTTGGAATATTATTAACAGAGAAACATGTAAGAATAAGAGTCGCGATAATAATTTCTCCATTAAAATTAACGATAATATTGTTAGCGTGGATCTCGAAGTAGCTAGTGTATTTGAAAATTATTTTACCAACATTCCAATTCGGTATTTTCCAACATTCGCAATAAAATACCAAACCTTAATTATTCTGTATTCGTTACCAGTGGAGTGAGGTGGAGGGAGCCATGTTATCCCGAATTTACCGCGAGCGAAGCCGCGGGCAAAAGCTAGTCTGCATATAAATGAACAAAATGCAATGAGCACTAAACAAATTCCTTTCAATATCATTGACAATAAATTAATCAAAGACAGCTCAATTAAAGATGCACGCACAAACCGAGCCGGGTCACATTGCTTTTAATATGTAAACATATTAAATATCAATAAAAACAAACGTTTTTTATTATCTTATATGTATCATATTTTTCATTATATGTATCATATTTTGTGGCGACGTATGAGCGAAACTAGTGATAAAATACACCAAATAACTACTGGTCATATTTTGCAATTTAAGACGAATGAAGACAATTTAAAAGAAATGTAACATAAAGGCTTAATCCTGTCGGAACGCCAGTTTGGCACAGACAGATACATGTTGGTTGCTTTGTAAGCCGTGACTGCGGCGCGCCGTACCCTGAAACAGCATTGATGTAGGATGTAGGCCAAGTGCTTACTCACTCGAAACTATAGTGCCTACATCGTCAGCTGTTACGTCAAGCTTTAGACCAGAATGGATATTCAAATCATCAACCACAACCTAGTGGAACTTACTAGTTTATTTACAAACCAAAGGAGGTTTACTTGTATGTTACTATTGGAAAGGCCTTTTGCAGACCCGTGTTTAAAATTTAACCAAGCTAACGAAACAGATTTGAATTTTTGATAAGGTAGGTATTATAATATTAATAATAAGCTTGAAAGCGTCGGTGGCTCATTGGTATGGCCTTCTGATCTGGAGGGTTCAGGTTCAATTTCCGCCTCGTCCTATGTAGTTTCTAATTTTCGAAATTATATGTACGTTTAACGGACGATCTTACGCTGAAGGAAAACATCGTGAGGAAACCTGCGCACACCTGCGAAGAAATTCAAACGTTGTGCGCGAAGTCGGCTAATCCGCACTGGGCCCGCGTAGACTAAAATCTGGTCTATACACCCGCGCACGGATGACGAGCTTGGTTACTGGCTCACTAACCAATCTAGACCTTGTCATCAAAGGTACGGAACTTGTATTTTCGTGCCACCCATCCGACGACCGGCTTCTATAGTTTATAGTCGCTTAAATAGAACGAATTCACTCGGCACTCAGTGACTAATTAGCTGCAAATAATAATAGTTAGTACGACTTCCACTTTACATTTGTATTATGTGTGTTTAAATTTACGTTATAAGTATCAACATAAGTATATTTATGTGCACTATGACAACAACGTTATACAGTCAATATGTAGTAATGCAGTAATGGATTATTCCAAAATTATGCAAAATCTTATTGTGTGCCTCATAGTTAGGATGTCAACCCGAGCCAACTAGTGCTGCGACTCTATTACATGGGTCGTAAAGCCGCCGCGCCACTCTCTTTCTCTTTATTTTTTATGGCGCTCGGGATGCCACCTACATCATAAAAAATGAAATATTGTGTCACGAAGCGGATGCCTCCATCCTTTTATTAGATTACATCGAACTGGAAATCCGATAAAGGAAACTCACTTGTATCAAGCGACGCATCTAAACCTACGGCCGAGCTACAAAGTGAATCTAATAAGATGTGATTTATTTCTTAGCATCCTGAGAGTAACCAACATTTTTACTTGTAAAGTGAGCATTAAAGTCTTATTCCATGCCATTTCAAATAAATCTCAGTCCACTGCTTATCTATACCTACTATATTTACTAATATTATAAAGCTGAAGTGTTTGATCGTTTGTTTCTTTGAACGCGCTAATCTCAGGAACTACTGGTCCGATCCGAAAAATTCTTTCGGAAAAACATAGTTTATCTATCGAAAAAGGCTATAGGCCTTATATAATCAAGCTAAGAGCAATAGGAGCGAAGCTCATAGCAGCAAGGTAGAACGTTTAAAAATCGGGGAATTTTTTTTCCTACTTGGACCTTTCCGCTGCGTGCGAAAAGTCATGAATTATAATATTGTTACATTTTAAAATTTCTAAAAAAATCCACGACAGAATACTACTGTTTTTGATTACCAAATTATAAATAAATAAATATCTACTGACATACACACAATATTTATTATATAAATATAAAACAGAGAGAGAGAGAGTATTTATGATGTTATTTATTTCCTTTATTCTATATTATTCACCCCCCTACTTTACCTAATTCCCCCTTTAACCAATTCTTTTGCCCCATGCGCGGAGCACTAACATAATATTATAATAATTAAATTACAAAATAATCTTAAACTAAAAAGAGTACGGACCATGAGTGTGTAGATGTAATATGGGTACTAATCAACAGGTAAACCAACGACCACTAGCCTGATAAACATACTTATATAAATTTTTTGTGAGTACATGCATATTACACATAGAAAACACTCAGACCAATACAAACAGACATGTTCATACACACAAATGTTTGTACTGCCCGGGGATCGTACCCAGAACACTTCGTTTAAGAGCCAACGTCTCAACCATCACACCAAATGAGTCGCCAAATTTGTTTTAAAATAATGTATTATTTGTAAAGGTGTTTTCATACACGTGATATTAATCCATATACAAATAAATACGTTATTCTTCCCAAGTATTTAATTTAAAACCAAATTGGCCTTTACAGCATTCGATTGCGATATCGCAGTTTTAATTCACCGGTTATCGGGCTAAAGTTAACATTAACCCAAAGTAACTTCGACGCGGACCAAGTCGCGCGCAATATTTAGTAAGATATAAGTCTCCTACATTTTGCGCTAGATATCCCGGTCCTCCTCCTATAAAATAAAAATAAACACCAGTAGCAAAAAAGTAAAAATAAGTTGGTTGGTAATTTGAAAAAATAACGTTATCCAGTTGTTAGATTTACCTATTGTAAAGGTGCGTAGGTAAAGTTGATAAATACGGAAATCCTATTTTTCTTGTTCGAGATAAGTTCAATCTTTTATGCAAACTCAGTGAGCTATTCCAATAGTACGGCAAAAGTGATAGTCGGTATCAGTTTTCACACCATTAGTTTTCCGCTGTGAGTAAGGCATAATTCGTGAAATGTGCTCCAAATATATAACTATAGGAGTTTCTTAGAATTCACCGAAGTGAAGTTTATTGGCTATTAAATTCTACCATTTCCGGTTAAACGAATCGACTTTGAAGCATAATATAATTGTTTTAAGGACTAAAATTTATCTTTTGATAGGCTCGTTAGTAAATTTTTCAAAATATCCCTTTGTAAAACACTCCTGTATCACGGAACATTATTTGGCACTGCAGTATTTAAAAAAATAATAAAAAAAACCAGGAATCGTCATATTATCTAACAGCTTTCCCGGCACAACTATATTTTGATCAGTTTCTCGAAAGCCTCGGCAACTTGTTAAATATTCAATAAAATAAATAATTTTAATTTTGTTTTGCTTGAAAATATCTCACAGTCGCTAGCCCCCTTCTTCTTAAGCTGAGGTAAGTACCTCACGACACTGGTTCAGCGCTAATTGGTGGGTGTTAACGACGATGAAACTAAAAATAAAAAAAATAGTGCTAGTGTGAATAAAAACAGTTTCCACAAGACATGTTTATTCTATAACACCTTACCAGAGAATTCATCATAAATAATTAGAAAGATACACTGACTTCAATATTATTAAATAATTATTGAGCTATTTCTATTTACCTAGTTATTTTTTTTAATATAATATGTAATAATAAGTACTTATGTATACATTCCCGCAATCAGGATTCCGCGATGAGTACTGACTACTGAGTGTTTAAATTTCACAAAGACAGTATAATATCAAACTAATTTGTACCTAAACAACCACTGTAGTTTAGGTACAAATTAGTTTCATGTAAGGGTAAGGAGTAATTGAAACTATGTAAAGATTTTGTGTATTCTTGGATCTAACAGGACATCGACCTTTTCCCGCCTTTCTGATGCCAGTTATAATATGTTTAATGTATAAATGATTTAAAAACTTAACCATAGACCTACGAACACAAACTATAGATAGCACTTCAAAAACGTTTTGTCTATTCAAATTAAGTAATTTGTCTAGCGATCAGTAAGTAGGGTAGGTAGTTTTACAAGAACGTCTGTGGGATTTTTTCTAAAATCGCCAACATATTAAATCATTCCCGTTCATTCTTTCTACAGATTTGAAACCATAGGTGATCTGCTGTCATCAACAGCACTCAATTTGGTAAAAATGTAAATAATTTATTGTAATTGCGATAAGTGTCATTCACTTTGCATATCCTAATCTCTGTGCACGCCACTGTGTCAATATACCTCTGCCCAGAATAAATACTAAACTTTAGCTTCGTCTCTACATCAATTATTTATTCTCGTAACAATCAATAACAAAATAGATAATGTTATAATGTACAAAAGTCAATGTTTAAAATAAATCCTTATCATATAAATATGTATACCTACTTTAAACGATGTACATACCATTTACCGTATTGATATGTCTTTAGGTACTTAACCGATTTATCTTGCTTACAGATCCGCATGCAAAGCGTTATCAGTATGTTATTATAACTAAATGGTGGAAATAATAATAATAAGAGCATTAGTGTCTCATTGATGTGGACTGATGCCCCCCCGATCTGGAGGGCGCAGGCTCAAATCCCGCCACGTACCAATGTGTTTTCGGGTTTTTTAAATTATATACACCTACCTTATTACTTACGGTGAAGGTAAAAAGCTGCCTTTTGTCGTATCGCCCAGTTTCGAGAGCACTCCTCTAACTGCCGCAGCCAATATCGGAATTCTAGGTGTCGACATATCGAGCAAAGTCCAGTTTCGTAGCCATCTGGAGGGTAAGGCTAAATTAGCCTCGACGAAGCTTGGCGTGCTCAATAGATCGAGACGGTATATGGCACCGGCACACCGCCTGCAACTTCATAAGGCGCAGGTTCGGCCCCTCATGGAATACTGTTCTCATCTTTGGGAAGGGGCTCCCCAGTACCAGCTCTAGACCGCATTCAACGAAGAGCGACTCGAGTTGTCGATAGCCATGATGTTTCGGATAGGCTTGACTCCTTGGCACTGCGTAGAGATGTAGCTTCTCTATCGCATATATCATGAGGAGTGCTCCGAGGAACTGTTCGATCTGATCCCCGCCGCCTCTTTCCGCTATCGATCTACGCGACAACTCTACCACCCCCACCACCTCGATAGTTGGCAAAGTACTACTGTGCGTTTTAACAGAAACTTTCTGCCCCGTACCACAAAATTGTGGAATGAGTTGCCGCATGCAGTGTTTCCGGACAGATACTACCTGCAGACCTTCAAGAAAAGAGCGTTCTCTTGCTTAAAAGGCCAGCAACGCATTTTGTACATCCTTTGGTGTTGAAAATGTCCATGAACAGCAGTATTTACTTTCCATCAGGTGATCTGTCTACTCGTTTGCCCCCTATCCTATAAAAAAAAGGAAAACATCATGAGGAAACCTACGCACGTCTATGGAGAAATCCAAAGGTTGTGCGAGAAGTCGGCCAATCCGCGATAGACCTGCGTGGATGACTAAGGCCTATACATTCTTTACATGCCCCACAGAGGAGGCGTATAATGAGCTGATGGTGTTAATAATGATGATTGAAATAAAATTATATTGTCATCATAGAACTTGGCGGCTCCGCTTTTCCAGGTCACTATAGAGATCGTGTAACCGATATGGCAAATTACATTAAGAAATCATGTCAGAGACCCGAATAGGTACTACAAACAGCGAAAATAATGCGACAACTGGCTTCATTTAACATGGTTAAGACTTACCAAAAGTTAATGGAGTAGTAGGAGGGAAAACAATGAGATATAATAGGAAGGCTTCCTCGATAAATAAGCTATCTTACACTGAAAGAATTTTTCAAATCAAACCAGTAGTTCCTGAGATTAGCGTGTTCAAATAAACATACAAACAAACTCTTTAGCTTTATATATTAGTATAGATACCAAACATCATAGGCCAGAACGACTTCTTTTTAAGTGCCAACTGTCTAAATTGTAATTGTCAAATCACGTGTAGCATTGCATCGCATAATAACTTACTTTTCATTTTATAAATAATACGAGCAAAAGTAAACTTGTTGGAACAAATTATAAATGGCAACCCATGATATAAAGGCTCAGCAATTTTAAAACAACTGCCGCGAATAGGTATTCATATAAAGTTAGGGATTTGTAAATGTAGCGTGTATCGTTTTCTAGCTGATCGAATAAATACCACAAAGATGACAGAGACATAGCGTATATACAGACTTATCAATTCGGTTCTGTTCTATTTATGTACATTTATAACATTGCCTTTTGAATTTGAGCTAATTAATTGCCCCAAATCAAAACAATGTTACTGTATAGTCTTCATTACTTCAATTTAAATTTAATTGTGGGGGAGCGAGAAGCTACAACAAATTGCCCCAGGAAATTTGACGCGGTATAATTTCGGTACCGTTACACAACTTAGAGGCAAGTGAGTAACTTCTAAGAGCGTCTTTGAAGTGATATTCTAAATATTAGTCAATTTATGTCGTTTAATAAATAATCAGTAACTTATTTTTGTTAATTGATTATAGAATTATGTTTAAATGCCACTGACAATAAAAAATAATTCTTAAAATTACGGAATCAACCGAACGACCAAGATTTAAAACGTAGTACGAAGTTCATCGGGTTAGCTACGAGTAGCAGTAGATAATAATTTACAGTAAACGCTACCATGCACCCGTTAGAGAAGGCGATAGATTTTAGGTATCTTATTACTAGTAATTCACTATCTGCAGTGCTCACTTATCGAAACACAGAAATATTTTGAAATAAATTGGTTTTAGCCATATTTTATCGACTCAAATTGGCCTTTTTATATGAGTATACCTAAATATACTAGATAATGGAATACAGCTAAGTTATTGTTATCTCATCCAAGCGAAGAATTCAATAACAGAACCGATGACCCTTGTGCATTCCGATCTGACCCCAAATAAGGTCTGAAATTCCATTCATTTCCTATAGCGCTCATCAATAAATCATGAGTTCCAGGAAGTGAAACAACTCGAAAATAAATTGACGATCTAAATTTCATATCAATAAAGAATATTAATATTTGGTGTAATCCACAAAGAGTTAACATAAATTGCTTCGTTATCGACTTTTAATTTTTTCCAGTCAATTAAAACCGTATTTACCTTTGTTTTTGTTTACTTGTTTTTTTTTCTCTTTCCAGTAATTTGTGTCGTAAATATTTGTGGCCAATAAAAGTGTTTGTTTCATTATTTCTTTATTTGTATAGGACGAGGATATATTAAATTCTTGTATGTACGCATGTAAACGTACATGAATATATCATTCATGACGTAAAAAGTAAAGGCTATTTGTGTCGCAAATAATGCATATGCATATCACTTTGTTATCACCACATAAACTTACCTGCCTGCGCTTATTTCTGATACCTATTCAAACTGTTATAATCTGAGAGTCAAAACTATCGATAGTTAATAAAATAGCCAAAACCGATACTATCGATCGTAATGATCATTGAACTAAATACACGCGATGGTACTTCTGTATATTAAATGTATGTACTAAACTGATAGATAGCTCTATAAATAAGCCTATCTATTACTTTAGTATTTATTTTATATGTGCTTATACTAAAGATGATTTCCGAGTGCAACTATCGACAGTCTTACCGACAATAGTTTGCAACACTAGCCAGTACTGACTGGCTAGACAGTTAGGGATAGACAGGCAGCGCCCTCAGTCGTTGCTCAGCTGGACGCTAATTCGAAATTGGTATTCTACTACTTATTTGACGTTTGATAGTTAACATAAATAAATGTTGATCCACTATTAAGATAGAATTGGCGCATTTTGAAATTATCGGAAATAAAGCCTGGTATTGCGACCATTCCCGCAAATGGATGAAAGTTATAATATAAAAAAATCATCGGAAAACTATCTTAACTTATCATTCATGATCATGATAGTAAAAAAAACATGTAAAATTGAATATGCTTTTTTTGTTTATTTTATGGACAGACCACAGAATTAATAATACAATTAATTACAAGTACCTAAAGGCCGTCATCTCCAGTATTAAAGGTGTGTGGGAGCGCCATGCTACGATACGAATAAGCCAACTCGACCGACTTGATACCACGGCCCCACAGAAACCGTCGTGAACCAACGTTTTTGTGTTGTGTGTACTTATAATCCGACTATTGATCTGTGATTAAAAATATATGACAACGTTATTATTACTTTACTAAGTGGGATATAACACATGCAATTACTGAAATGTTTTCGAAATGGGTCTAAATATATCAAATATCGAATGTTTACCAAACGCCACTTTTTGATAAGTACAATTTTAGGAAGTAGCCGTTTCATCGAGTGTGCTGTGTGCCCATAATTCCCCCCTCCCCTTACCCGTCAATCCTTTTTTAAGGTTGGCAAGTACTCGTTCTTCAGAGGTACAAGTGTCCATAGAGGCTATCACTTACCATCAAGAGAATCGTGTACTCATTTAATAAAAAATATCATCATCATCAGCCTACATCGACCCACTGCAGGTAACAGGCCTTCCCTATAGCATAGCCATGGGGAGATTGCGCCGTAATCCAACACCCCGCGTGTTGGGTTGGAACCCAATGCGGATTGGTGTGTGTTAACGATTACGATCCTTAGATTGTAGCCGAGACCGACGGCTTAACTTGCTCTCCGAAGCAGGGAATCATCTTTCTTTTCAGACAATCAGGTGATTCAGACTTCAATATCCGGCTCGTAATTAAACTATGAAAATATTGGACAAAGCGAGTTTCCCCGCGGGATCTGAACCCACAACCTCAGGGGACACACAGACACAGTGCCCACTAGACCACGAAGGCAGTTGAAAATCTAAGTTCACTGTTTTCGGCCTTGCTCTGGAAACTGTGTGAGTCAATTTCCCGAAATCGTAGGATATCATCCCGTACGAGAGTTGCCCGTTGTAGTTTGAAGGGCTAGGTAACCAAATGTGTGAGGAAACAGTGACCCGGTCCGTGCCAGTAATGTGAATAGGCACAGATCGAACCTACAACGTCGATGCCCCACGTAAGTAATTTATCTTAGTCATAAAACGGTCTGTTTGTTTTACGATTTCCGCACACAGGCTGTATTATAATTTGGCCTTTTCCAAGCAATATTGCTAAACGCCATTCATTTCCTGAATGTCTGGCAGATACTCTGCAATTCTGCAAATTTTCTTAAAATAATAATCAAAATATGAATCTAATAGGAAATGCACAAAGCGGCTAAAACTAAGGAGCTCACAAATGTAGTATGTTAAAACATACATGTTCCTGTCCTGTTCCCATATTCAGTTCTGAACTTTCTACCTAGCGTATGCTACAATGATAAATAAATAATAAGTTACTTTTTTATTTACTTTTGCGACATTCAAGTCGAAACGCAATATTGCGAGGATTTACTTGGGAATCTTAGAAGACTAATTGCCCATGTCAGGCACCGGCCGGCCGGTGCAATTGGCAGTTGGAGGCACGCGCGTGACACACAGCTTCCGTTAATTAGTATCGGCCCAATGACGCTGATATCTGCAGGGAAAATGTTTCTTTTTATAAGAGACTAGATTACATAAAAGTAAAACTACTTATAGAAGCTAACTATACACATGTAAATTTCGAACCTCATGTTCATTTAATGTGTGCCAAATAAATCACACAGTAAAGGCAATAAACAACCCCTGCACGGAAATAAACGTACTCGAAATCGACAGACGAACAATAATTGAAACTTGAAAAACAACCGGTTTTCGCGGCGGGTTGAAGGAATTAATTATTATCGGGCCAATATTCCAATAGTACGCCCCGGCGCCGCCGACGAAGGCGGAAATTTATTTCAAATGTCATTTCAAAACGCAAAACTCCCGCAACGCGGCCGGAATGTGAGATAAAATATAATTTCCGCGATTTCCTCTCGCAATCGAGTTTAACTTTAGATGTTTTTTTCTATGTTTAGTTTAGGTAAAACTTTTAACTCGATCATAAGTAAGTGTAAATTTTGTTTTAAGTATAGGTGACATGTAACGGCCAATTTGATAAGTCTGGGTACTATTAATAATGGTCGGTTTGTAATAATAATGCCCGACTCAATTGGGCAATGTAATTGAAACAGCATGATTAATCATTTTTCCCGGGTATTATGAATAAGGCCCACCCTATTATGGGCAAAGTAATAAAATAAGTAAACAGAAGTGTTTTTGTTTATATATTTAACTTATAAAATTTTCTTAAAAATTGCCCCTACATCATTCATCTTAAATGAATATGTCTGTCCGTATGACACACCCACTTTTCTCCAAAACTATACATACTTTGTAAGGGAATTCATTTACGAACTGCATTAAGAAACTTGAAAAAGAAAAATAATTTGGATATCCCCATACATTGATAACTAAACTTCAAAACACCAACTAAAAATCTTTTATTTTCTTACGAACTTTCACGTGTGTAGTAACAATATATCGTTTTATATTTATATATAGGTTTATAATATCATTTTTTTATAAATAAAACCGTTTGCGGTAGAGACCATAGATATAGTATATACAAGATACACAAAGGCGGCTTAGAGCTAGGAACCATAAATATGCTTCCATGTGGATGGATGACTAAATAACAACTCACTGCATATCTTCATTCCTTTTTCCTTAAGTATTAATAGTGGGTAAGAAAGAGACATGTACGAGTCATTCATTATCTGGTACGTTGTCACAACTTGATTTGATTGATGAATTTGCTAGTGTTGGGAATGAATTATTATATTTTATCGATAGTTATGGTATCTGAAAAATACTGATAATGGCTCAAGCGTAGGTACTAAATATTTGGCTTTCGATATGGAAGTCATGGTTCAATTCTCACGGGTATACTATTAGTAAGCTTCGATGCCGTCCTTCTCGAGGTTGTGCAAGAATGTTTCCTCAGACCAAACTTATTCAAGTTGGCCATAACAACTTCGTGAGAGAAGCTAGGAGGTATGAGTTGGGCTGGGCGGCATTTGACAAGTTACGTCAGGTCTTCACGTCGACGATTCCGTAATGCTCAAAAACAAAAGTCTGAGCAATGCGTCATACACGTACCAACAACTATCACTTTCCATCAGGTGACTCTCTAGCTCGTTTGCTCCCTATAAATAATAAAAAAAATACACAGGTGAGACATTGACACTGACTACGAAACTGGGTCACTAGTTTCACTCAGGATAAAATCAGAGATACTAAGTGGAGACTCGATACTGAGTCATCTAGGTAGTGCTACCGCATGCTAATTGTCCGTTAAATAAGAGTGCTATGCACTTTTGTGTTTGGATACAGTTATCTTGAGATTTCTGATGTGATATCGTAAATAATTTCATTTTTTCCGTTTACATTGCAAACGCACGCTGAACCCTACAAGATTTATCAAATAATGACAAGGTACACATTGAAAATGTCTACAGCATACGACGATTTCAATGAATATTTTTAGAAAATAGTTTACAAATTGAAGTACGTAGCGTTTGCGTCGATACCGGCCGATCGGGCAGGTGGGAGCGTATCTATATAATATGCAATATTACCATTGCACCCGTGCGAAGCATGGGCAGGTCGCTAGTCATTAATATGAGAAAGAAAGTGGTTCACAGTTTATGACGTAAAAGGAACGTGTCATATATTTCTATGAGATTTGACGTCATTGCTCACTATTATAAATTAACCTAATTTATTGGTTTCAGTTTATTTAAAAATACAATATTGCAAATAAAGAACAGTGATCAGTGAAACGAGATATAAAATAAGGTGCGCTTTTATAAAATAAGGTTAATATTTTATTGCGGATGGTGGAGAATACCGAATTGAATCAGCTTTGGACAAATTGAATGAAGGTACAGCATCAAATTTTAAATCTCCTTTTAGAAGAAATTCATTGTGCAATAATTGTCGGGCAGAAGTGCTTAGAACAGATCCTGCTGGGTCTTCCAGTTCCAGTCGGGTCTCCCGACTCGTCTCATCCACTCTTGTTCATCTTTTCATCCTTTGGGAAACTGTAATATTATAATAAACCAAATGTCTGCTGATGTTGCTTCGCCGGAAAGCCTAACTAAAATATCGACATGTAAAAGCCACATCACTAGTTGAAATTTACCTAGAAATTTCAATTAGGATTTTTGAGAAAAGTAGACGAATACTGTTTTGGCTTTTATTTGAAAAGTACAACTATATGTAAGAAACATTCATATTATAGTTTACACACATTTCCTGATTTATTTAATATAAATTAACCAAAAACTCACGAATGAAGCGAATCTTTCCCCACTGCTTTCTTCCTTTCCGAACAGCCGTCAATTACACAGAATGTTTTATGACCTAAAACAATTCATAAGGAACGAGTACACTTAAAGATAAATCACTATCTAAGCGTAAATTATACAGAAAATATCTTTCTATATCAGGAGCCGCCAAACCACTGACATACTATAAACCGGCCATATGAGCAAGATGTCAAACGTTTTTAACAATCTTAAGAATGCACGTCAAAATGTTATTTTTAATTTAGTAGTATGCTAAATAAATCCAATGGCATAACATTGTATGAGTCCACTGACAGATGTGACGACCTGCTAATTATAAGAACAATGTTCAGTTTGCTGTCTCATTTTCGCCAACGCAAAATCGTGTAAGGAGTGAAGAGCATCAGTATACGTTTTTAATCGCTATTTTAGCCCGGATTCTATGCTTGTTAAATTTCTATGGCTTAGAGCATGACACACATATTGAAGTATATATGTGTTGGTGATGTCTATGTGTAAGTTCCAAATAGTGGTCACGCCAAAGTTCTTATTATCGATTGTGATGTAAATCAACGGCGGTCTCTTTTCGTACAGAAACCAAAAAATCATGGGTATTTTAATCCTGAATGAATCTGAATCATAAGCAAACCTATACAACTTATAACGACGGTGACCGATGGTGCCAGTACTTAGTTACTTGAGCTAATAACTGCGATAACTCTGAGCTCGGAGGAACTGAGATATTCATTTAAATTAAATCTGTGAAGGGCAATTTGTTTTAAATGAAATACTCGTGATAAATAACATACACACATGATCACGTACGCAGTTTCGGTCTGAGCTTGGTGGCTTCCTATTCGACTTCGTAGAAATTCACGCTTCTTTGCTTCTATACAACGTGCTATATAACCTTCTTATCCCGTACCTAAAGTCGTTACTTTCTCGTTTCCTGACATCCCTGTAGGTCTCACTAAAATCAATGCTAGCTTTCCCAATAATTATGTATGTTTATGTAGTAGATATATATATATATATAATATATATATATATAATATATATAATATATATAATATATTATATAATATATAATATATAGAGTATATATATATATTATATATATATATAATATATATATATATATATATATATATAATATATAAATATATATACTATAATATATATAAAATTTCGGTATGGTGTATGTGTTTATATAATATCTATGTGATCTATGTAAGTGTATGTATATTTTATATGTTTTTATATAATATGAATGTGAGGTTTCAGGTAACAAACTTAGTTAAATATGTATTTATGTAATAGTTTCTTTGTGTAATTGCGCACTTTGTCTGCCTGTCTCAGTATGTTTTTTTTCCTTTAGACTGCTGGAAGAAATTCCATTCGGAATAAGCAGTACATTTGTACTTTTTTTTCTCACTATATATTGTTCTATTTTGTATGTGTGCATAAACAATAAATAAATAATAAATGAATAAACATATTTATTTGCATAGGGATTAATATTATGTTTATGAAAACACCTTCGCAAATAATGTATTATTTTAGATAAATTTAAGAAGTTATTGTGAGCTAACCTTTAAAGATAAGATATACTGTCGCGGTCTTTTTTTAGAACTCTCATACATGACTTTTGCGAAACTTTTACCGTTTTCACAGCGCACGCAGCCGAAAGCTCTATGTAGGAAAAATGTTCAATCATTCTTTCTTACTGCTTCACTACTATTGTTTTTGAGTACAGCCTATATCCTTTATCGATAAATCAGAAATCTAAAACTGAAAGGTCCAGTAGTTCCTGAGATAAGTGAGTTCAAACAAACAAACTCTTCAGCTTTATAATATCAGTATAGATACAGTAAATTAATTAACTCAATACTTTTAAATGATTTTATGTATTGCCCTCTATATAACACTTTTTGAGATGTGTTCGTATGGTTTCCTTGCTTAATTGAACATTTCGTTTACGTGTTTAATTCTAAGATAAGCATAGTTCCTATTTTAAGTCCGCATCCATTTTTCCATCAATGGTGAACTGTGTGGAAACCTGAAAACATCGATATTTATTTACCAATATGCAAATAAAACATTATCTATGAATAATGTTATTTTTACATAAGTAGACGAAATCATCAATATTTATGTTGTGTATTCTTCTAAAAAACTATTAAAGTTTTTTTATCGATTGTAATGACGTCACAGCTTTGTCAAGCACTAGCGTAAACAATCAATTTGCTATTTTATACATTATTTTCGCCAATTTAAATATAAACACTATTTATTCTCAAATATATAAATGGGGGAATCAAAATTATATTGAAAACTTATATTTATAAGCCAATTTCTAGCTGAAATTAAGTAAAAAATGGTTCGTAAAATTCCAAACATAAAATCGTATTTACCAGTAATAGTGTATTAATTCGGATTATTTCGAATAGTAGCGTTGCATCCAGGTACAGCACACGACACCATAATTGTATAAAGTAATAATTACAAAATTAATAGAAAAATTAGCAATAATATTCACAATTTTCACTGACACTTGACTGACACTGACATTACACCGGGCCGCTATATGGGCTCTTACTCGCAAAAACAATAACATATAATCCTTTATTTGCTGTCTCTTTTTCTCTCGGGCATTTTGTACTTGATTAAGGACCTCTCACTCGCCACGCTTCGTGTATCTTGTAAGCGCAGCGCGCTTATTCTAAATCTATGGTAGAGACACTCCCCAAGTGGCAAAAAAAAAGTTGAGCGACATATTTTCAGTATTTTTTTTATACGTCATGTACGGTGAACCAGTATTTCCTCATTATAAATTTGTAATAAGTGCCTATGAAAATAATACTTGTTGAAAGTTACTTGCTGCTACGGAACCCTTCATGGACGAGTCTGATTCGCATGTGGCCAATTTTATTTTTATAAAAATGATACTTAATAACAATAGTTTTGAATCAGTTAACTGAGAAAAATCAACAGAAATATCTTATAATAATTTAAGAGTGTGAAAGAAATGTCTTAAGTGTAGAATAATTTATTCATGCAAATGAGATTTTGTGAAATTAATAATGTTTGATTTCTTTCATTTTCAACGTTTGGGATTGCAGTCACCACTACAGTTAAAATGCTGGAAGCCTTATCCATCAAAGTGAGAGTTTCTTCGAGTTTATTATCACATTGCCCGCCTACAAGTTGGGATTTTATTTATCCTTTATGCGTTAGGACAATGGTACATGTAGTACCAAAGGGCGTGACCATAGGCTAGAACAACAAGAAATGTATTCCATGAAATAATATCCTAAGTACCTAATGTTTAATTGTTCTATTACATATTTATACAAAAGGGTGTATGCACTACTTACCCCTTTTCAGCTATAATCACATAAAATCACTTTTGCACTCCAAGAATATTTACTTATCCACTCTAATCTCGGTATTTGGATGTCTTGATTTGTCTAATACTTTTACTTTAAACCAATATTATTTAAAGGTGATTTCAACAACATATTATTTTACAATTTAATCTTATAAATATATCAAAAACCTTAACTTATGATATCTGGATTCGAACCTAGCACTTTACGGGTAAGTATTTGATGGACCCAATATCCATTGCGTTATCGAGTCGTTGCTCAATACTTGTGAATCAACCAGCTACCATCCGCGTGCCAAGCCCTTTGAAGTTAGTGCTTTATTGCAACACGTTGAGGTTCAAGATGGAATGATACAGTTAACTACATTACAAGACCACGTATAATTAATATTAATATTTTTTTAGATTAGTACTGCGCTGCGAACATACCTGTAATAAGAATAGGTACTTCTGGTAATAGAACAGAATAAACTGAAGTATATACGAGTACTTACTATGATTATCGTCCTTAAAATAACTGCTAAACCTCTTGTTATGTATAGGATATGCAGAACGACATTTGATAATGAGATACGAAAGTAAATGCTCTATGAATTGAGATGAAACCCGAACATACTTTATTAAGTACAAGATCCAAAACACAGTCATGTGCTGGCCCATATTCCTGCACCGATTCTTCCGATTTTTCCCAAATGTCAAAAATCGGAGCCCTTATAGATTCGTCAAGTCAGTTTGTCCGTCCTACCGTCCGTCCGTCCAAATAACACAACCCCTTTTTTCTCCGAAACTAAAATATTGACAAAACCGACAACTAACATCAAATCAAAAACTTTAATCCTTAAGGGAGATATTTACAACATGCGTGACACAGTATTGCCCCCGCCAAGACGAGCCAAGCGAAGCGCAATCGTACTACTTACCTTTCCTCGTAGTGTTTCGTTTTTTTGAACCCTCATATTCTCTGGGTATGTTGTCAATAATAGATTAATTATTACATACAAAATCTCAATCGAATAGATCTAACTTAAGATTTTATTAATAATTATCTAAAATACACCGGCACTGACATACTGATAATCATCAAAATCGGTAGGACGTGTAAATTCAGAAGCTTAGCTCCACATGAGATCCGGTATCTTTTTCACAGGGCAAATCTTATGTGGTCATCTTGGCAACATTTTACATGAAATGTTTTTGGTGGGATCGACTTTACTTCCAAACGTAAAGAAATATATTCGATTTATATTACATAGCATATTTATGACTATTCAATTGAATACGCTTACATAATAGTGCTTAGGCATTTTATAGAAGTTTTGAAATATAACAACAGAAAAAGAATTGCTATAATGCACATTTGTTTTTGTGCCTTCTTTTACAACAAATATTATAATATTGATTGTATTGAATTATGCATTTAAAATCTCATTTTCTGATTATGAGTATAACGTCATCTTATTTAGTTCCCAGATGGCATGCACATACTTACAAGTACCTGATTTTGTTATTTCCTATAAAAATATTTGAGAAACTAAATAATCAAAACTCATCATTGAGTGCACCTGATTTATATATTTCAGAATTCAAGAAGCATTTAAGGAGGCCCATACCATATCCCAGATTTTTTTATCATGAATTTCATCGATGTTTAATTACCGATATGCCTAATCAACAGTAAGTTCACGTTTGTGACAACTTTTATTTGCCTACATCTACAATTTAGCATCTCCGAACTCAGAACTCAATAAAAAGTGTGAACATTTAATGAGGTATTTTAGTGTCAAGTGTTATGTTTCAAAATTAATTATCACAAAATGGCTACGCAATAGGATAAGTAACGCAATATTGAGTTCATGAACATTAGATTATGTTTGTAAATATTTATAAGAACGACTGCGACATTGAGCTTTTTTTACAAATACCTGATTCTGGAATGATAGGAAGTCAGAGCCTGTAATGGAATAATGAAAACCTTCTTAAATGACATTAGTATGCTACTAACATTAACAAATGCGAGTTTAATAAAAATTGGCCACGTGGAGGGGTAACGCAGCAGCAAGTAACATAAAATAAAATTATGTTTATTTACTTAGGCACCAACTAAAGCTTTAATATGAAAAAATAGTGGTTCACCGTTTATAACGTATAAATAAACTACACACCAGAAATCGTTCAAACAAAATTTCGTTGTTAGATTTTACGCTCATGTACATTATATATTTTTTTTGATTTTATCAACCTTATAGTTTAGAAATTAGACGAGAGCGGACACACTTTTTTCAAAAATGTATCTCGCGCGAACTATTCAATTTATAAAAAAAATATATTAGAAACCTCAATACCAATTTTTAAGATCTACACCCGTGGTCGTCAAACTGCGGCACGCGGGCCGCATGCGGCCCGCCGCCGATTTTTGTGCGGCCCGCGACCTAATCCGGTAATGTTGTGAAAGCCGTCCGCGGCCAACAGCAAAAAGAAAAAATGTCCCCTTTCAAAGTATTTTTTAAAAATAAACATGACTCCATAAACGACTTTGCGTTCGACATCATTAAGGAATTATGATATTTCATTAATGTCATAAATTAAGCTGATATAGTTCTTAATAATGCCCAAAGGGGCAAAATAGTGCTCTTTTACTTACGGAATTATACCAATATTTCGATAAGTAAGCGGGATGAAGGTTCCGCCCAGTATGTTAAATAGCTCGCCTCCGTTTCGCGACTTAACTGAGTATGCTGGGCGTAGATTTCCGCTCAGCATACTAACCTCACTGAGCGAATACCAAACGAGCTATATAGCGCCATCATTTCATTTCATTCTAGGTCTAGGTCAAATGTCTAGCAAAAGATTTTATTGCTGTTGGGCACATTTCAAGCAACATTTTTGAGACACATTTGTACATAGATAAATTCATAGATTTAGAATTACTTAGGGCGCTAACCACGGCAGCGGGCGCGGGAGCGGTGGAGTAGGAGGTGCTAAGAATCCTGCTACCATAAAAAAACTACAACTGGCGACGTATAATGGACGCACACTACGGTTGGATCGTCGCTTCTCCGAACTAGAAGAAGAGTAAAGTCGGATAATCTGGACCATACTAGGGTTATCAGAAGTCTGAAGGTGGTGTCGGTTTTCTGGTGCACAAGACCCTTGTTAACAGCGTTATGAATATCAGTAGTGTGTGTCAACCGGGTTGCGTACCTCGTACTTAAACTCACTGACAGATACTTCCTGAAGTACAGATATATGCGCCACTTCGTCACGCTCTGACGAAGAGTTGAAGCCATGTATGAGGATATCCCAGGGCCATGCGTGCCATAATCTAGACCTTCTACTGCACAATGTTGTATTGGGGGACTTCAACGCTAAAGCGGGTGTACAAGAAAGCGACGAATCGAAAATTGGACCTCACAGATTGGAGCGCAGGAATCACAAGGGACAGAATCAGGTTATCTGCCTCAAAATGGTGGGGCCCCTTTTAATGTTTTTTTTCTTCAAGGAGAACCCTTAATACGATGGACCTGGTATAGCCCAGATTCTGACAAGGAAAGAGATAGATTTATTGAGCGGCTTTGGAAATATATTTAAGATTTTTCAAATGGTCAATAGGTTCAAAGTCAATAGGTACAATTGGAACTCGAAAATCAATTCGACTCTCTGGAAACCACTGCGACGTGGACGAGATAACCGACTGCGGGATGAAGATCACACTGGTTTGTAGCATTTTCCGCCGATTAAACGAGTAGTCATCCCAAGTTATCCCGAAACCCTGGATCTGATGAGGCTGAGACTTAGAGCCATTATACGTCAAGCAAATTAGCCACTGACCAGGGACACGAAGATCCACGTGTACCACTTATTCGCCATTATACGCAAGACATCCCGGATATCGACGTAAGTTAGTCCAGTACTGGAGCAACATAGAACAGGTAATGACGGTATTACGACAGAGCTAGGAGCTCTGTGCAAGCCGGTGGACAACCCGTCATTAGGGCATTAGTTGAGCTCTTTACTGCCGTCATTCACAATGGAACTACACCGGAAGCGTGGTCAAAAGGCGTCATTGTCTTTTTCTTCAAGAAGGGTGAAAAAATCTCTTGAAGAATTATAAACGGAGTAGTGAATGACAACCTGTGACGAATCGTCTCACAATAAGTCTTGCCGAAGTTGGTCGTTTAGCAGATGGTTTATCGATAAATCCAGGTTTCTTCTCCTTGATGTAGACATCGCGTTAATTTTAACTTTACTTATAACAGTACTATGCCAAACTAGTGCCTCATATAAAATAGAAAATCTGTGGAATAAAAACTAGAAAAAAAACATAAAAACCGATAGTAGACTTGTAAAAATAAAAAAAACTACGGAAAATTTCATAAGGTTTAATTTTTGTAGATATGTGTTAATCTAATGAACATTATGTATGAACACTTTTCGACACCAACTTCCAAGCAAACTTCTGCGGCCCGTCATTGACACTCACATTGGCATGTGTGGCCCTTGGTTAGAAAAGTCTGACGACCGCTGATCTACACATTGATATCCCACAAGTGGGGGTACGATGAAAAAAAAATTGAGTTTTAGTTCAATGTATGGGGAACCCCAAAATATATTAATTTTTTTTAAAGTTTATTACTTAAACCTAGTAGGGATTTTCAGAATACATATACGTACAAAGTTTGAAGTTGAATAATTATGGCAATGAAATTTAATGGTAAGAGATTCTTATAAGTCTTACAGCCTCTCACGTGGTTTCTACGCTACTTCGCCAACAAACTCCTCCCCGTCAAGCAGGAAATAAAATTATTTTCTGACACTCAACAAACCTGTATACCTATCTTAACTGGATAAAATCGCTTAAAGTGACAATGAGAAAGTCCCTTAGCGCGATTTTATCGGACCGCGAGGATCACTAGCACCTAACATCCACCACATACCGACTACCGTAAGCAAATCCACCAATCTGGTTTGGATGTTTGATTTATCATTTACTTCTATAGAGATAAGATACTAATCAAGTTTTTTTATTTAACAGGTTCCTCATTGACAACATCCACAATTTTATTAACTATCCTTCTAAAACAACGATAGGCTTTGCACCTGCATTTACAAGCAATCGTAAATTTTTCGCAAATATGTTAAGAACGAGGGCTTTCAAAGAAATGCTGGCTAATGATGAAGATGAACTCAGGAAAGATTTAATAAAGAAATTGGAATATTGTGATCAAGCTATAATGGACCCGAGTTATTGAAAGATTTCTATGAACGTGAAGTAGATCAATCAAAGATTTAAATGCATATACTTGGGATTTTATTTAAAAAAATAATAATTTATAGAACTACTGCCCACAAACTTTACCTATACTTTCCATTCTCTAAGCCAATATGCTTCACTCACCACCATATAGGTCACCTACTCATAATATTTTCAAGAAAGGATACTAAATTAATACTTCCAAATCTTACAAATAAACTCCACAATTTAGGTACTACCTATGTATCAAAATATTTGTGTATTATATATTGCATATGCCCGTGTGGTCATACCTACAAGTACCTATGTGTTATTGTATTGTAATTTGTTTTTTTTAAAAAAGGAACTACAGCATTACGCGGGATGCCGCTTCTCATCAAAGACGTACAAAGAAATAAATCCTGAAGTATTAAAAAGAAGTCTGCTGTGTTAGGAGAACTGTACACTGGACAACATAATATGGTGCATTTTCAGCATATAACGGCCCATATCAGGGACTTCAAGCATAGGCTTAGTAGGCTGGAGCCTAGGGCGGCAGATTTAGAAGGGCGGCAAATTTAGCCCATATATTTTTTATTATACAGAAAAAAAACCGCCTTTAATTAAATTAATACGCATTACGTCCGTAATCCGTATAAAAAATATTACTAAACAATTCATAAAGTTGCAATTTAAGAATTAATGTAAAAAAGTTCCAAGTTTGTAGGGGGGGGGCAAAATTTTTAGCCTACTAGCGGCCATAGACTTATAAAAAATACCAGAGTGTCACTAAATATAAGATGGAAAAAACGCGGGAAACGTTCAACTTGGCGGGCGCGTATTTTTGGTTTCTTAAAAGTTTTTTTTTTTTTTAATATTTGGATCAGTAAAGTAGTAGTTATTTTAGTATTATTTATCTTAAGTATTGTTTTAGTATAAGGTGTAGATAGTTCCAGTTTATTTGGTAAGTTTTTGTATATTTTGTAAATATGTATGGGGATGACGAGCCCCCTGATCCAGGGGGCTTCGTTCCCGCTGTTGGTCACTTTGTGACAATTTCGAATGAATCTGGTATGGACACTGATGCGTCCATATCAGCAAAAAGATTAAAGCGCAGTCGCGTGCAAGTGTGCAAACACTGTAACAAGCGTCGACGAAGGCACCATGGCTCAGATCCCAAACCTTCAGACTGTATTTGTTCTGAAGGTTATTTGACCCTGGATGTTGCTAATGAATCCAAAAATGACAATTCTAATAAAATTAGTAATACCTTACCTGTCTCCGCTCCCACTTCTATTGGCAGAAATTTATATAGTGCTTCAGATAATGCCCCATTTGTATTGCATGTTCAAAAGTGCAATGCCTCCCCTAATGATAATGTTAAATTACACCCGGTTACTTTTGGTAATCTTTTAAAGAAATATGAATTCCAGAATATTATTAATGGGAGTGTAAAATTAATTGGACGTAATAAAATTTCTATTTCCTTTTCGAAACACAATGATGCAAATGCCTTTTTAAGTCATGGTAGTCTTGAGAAGCAAAACCTCAGAGCGTTTATTCCTAGATTCAATATAACTCGGATGGGTCTGGTACGTGGTGTACCAGAAGAATGGTCTCCGGAGGAGGTCATTGAAAATATTTCAGTACCAATAGGCGTTGGTAGGATTTTGAAAGTTAGGCGATTAAATTATATCTAAGTTATTTACCATACATTTCCCAATACACGAGATGGGGCGAGCCGCGTTTAAAGTCCGACAAATGTATGCACAGCAAGCATACACTGGCTGCCAGTTCACGCTTTGCGTAAGTCGCGTCCAGACGCACGCATTTTAGAAGAAAATACCGTTTATTTTCCAAAATGCCGTCCTGTGCAATAGTAACATGCCATCATCGCAGTGATTTAGTAAATTTAGC
The DNA here is from genome assembly GCA_019425675.1 of Leucinodes orbonalis. Lineage (NCBI taxonomy): Eukaryota > Metazoa > Arthropoda > Insecta > Lepidoptera > Crambidae > Leucinodes > Leucinodes orbonalis. The sequence goes on along the minus strand of PQWD01005359.1, from coordinate 3,610 downwards.
AAATAATGAAATAACTTTTCACAGGTAAAAACCGAAAACTTTGATTTATATAATTAAAAAAGGATATTTAAACGAATCGCCCGTTTTTTATTCATGAAAACATATCACTGTAAATTCTTTGTAACGATCTCGTAGTTATATACAATGCGGCTGTGCTAACTGTTCGCGGTTCGCAATTCATAATATGCGCGCAATGGTTAGCGAATATTACTCGTGTTCCACTAGAACCATTATTCGTAGTACGGCCCCTGACCGCGTCCGTTGGTACAAACGTCTAGTGAGAACCATTTTATCGACCCACCTATCGATACATTCGGATGCAGTCTTGTATGGAAGCGGAAGGTTTTGTTTATTATTTTACGTTTGTATTTTTTTATATCCTCGATTCTACTTACAGGTTAAGAAATATTTTGAGGCTATTTTATTTATATAAAGTTATTTATATCTTATTCGATATTAAGTTTTTGTTAAAAACATAAGTACATAATTAGCGAACAAAGTTAATAAGAATCACGACGGCTATTGGCTTTTATCAATGGTGACTGTGAACACGCCACGCCATTTTAATTGTGAATGTGGTTGTAAGGATTTATAAAATAATGAACAAATAGTGATTAATTTCATAACTTTTAAACATTTATCATTATATTATGTCTGCCCTTTTCTGAAGCTATTCTATAATAATAGTATCTAATATTTTAGGTTCCCAGAAGATCAGCGTTGTAAGTTTTACGTTAGCTACGCGGCTTAATAATATTGTTTAATTAATATTATTAAAGTTCCTCAACATTAATAATACACCAATATTATATTTCATTTAAAATTAACATTTATTTTATTTCACGTAACCCAAAATTAACAGTAGGATTTTTATTTTGAATCTTCGTGCAGGTAATAGATAAAGTATCGATATCTATCGATATAACGCTTCCCCGCATGGATCACCGCGTTCAAGGTGTCCGTGATTGGGTAAACATTGACCAATGACGAGTAATATTATTATATTAAGTGTAAGTATTTTTAATGTATGTGTGTAAGTTGAAATTGCGACATTGGGTCTTCTTATAAACTTAGCGACTTGTCCGGTCTAATTGTTATTCCGATGTCTGTGTTATTTACAGATGGTAACTTGGTTTGGAAACCATCACAGACAGTTGTAATTACATTTGATGAACAAGTTCTGCCGTGTGCCGCTGTGTGTGCATCACGTATATTTATCTGCTACAACGCTTTACCTGTGGAACTATATATTTTCCCAACTATACAGTGTTATAATTGCTGCCGTTTTGGGCACACTAAAGTACAGTTCCGTTCCAAACCCAGGTGCTACAGATCCCTTCTAGTCTAATGATACTATGAATATTTCCACTTCATACATAAAAAACTGTTTTCCTAACACCGCGGACTCCTCCTCAACCAAATAAAGGCTATAATACAGGTGAACACAACTCTATAATTAGTGAATCTTTCATACCTTTTTGGATAAATTTAATGTGATTGCGAAGGAAACGCGAAGGTTATTTAAACAGAAAAAAAAATTGAGACAATTCTGTGAGTCTGTATCACCCGACACAGCGTCCAATATAGTCTGGCGTAATATAAGAAGATTTAAATCTGCTTTTTGTGGTTCAAACTTCGCAACCATTCCGGATAACTTAGTTGATAACTTCCTTGATAAATTGGCTCCCTGAAGCTAGCCCATCATATCAAACAATTCCACCTATTATTTGTAAAACTGCGTCGTCATCTATTTCTAGCCTAGATTCACCCTTTTCATTGGTAGAACTAAAAGGTATATTAAGTAACGTTAAGGACTCATCACCTGGTAAAGATGGCATTCCATATTCTTTTTTAAGTAATCTGTGTAATATTTCATTAAATTATTAACTGGGGTTAGTAAACAAAATAACTGACTTTGGCCGGATGCACAAACCGTGCAAGGTCATGAAGAAAGAAAAAAAATGTAAGATGTTATACCCGAAATGACAGATGCTGTCTATGAATGAATGAATTTAGGGTTACCAGGCTACTACTTCAGACTGTTTTGCTTTGGGTAATCATGAACTGTCAAAACAGGAAGTGGGCCAACACTGAAACGATATCCTCGTAGTCAAAACTTCTACTTTTGGACTTTCGAACCTCATAACATAGAAAAAGAAACGCTTTCATCATTAAAAATACTATCTAAATAATAATTTTCTAGCTTCTTTACTAAAAAAACGTCACTTTGTGATAGAGGACAAACTGAATGCGGAGAACCAAAAATTTTATAATCGGGTTTCCCGGTGACATAGCTACTAAAGTCTGGCAGAAATTTACGCAAATTTTGGCCTAAATGCGACAAATGCATTTATTTTGTGTAATTTCAAGTTTTGACAGGTGTCACTAGTTTTATATGTGCATGGTCATATTTAATATCTTGTAAATAATTGTATGAGCGTAATAGAGCGTCGTACCTCGTACAGAAGGACCACAAAGTCTCGTATTTGACGAGGAACCTCTACTTTTTTGCAACACTGCCCGAAAGACGGACGAGCCCAGTGTCCGATATTAAATCGATAGCGCTTAGTTTGGGCGCAATATTCTTGGTTCTTTGGGAGGCCCTAATTCAGCAGTGGACGAATGTTGCTGATTGATAATTGATTGATTATTCCGATCTTACGGTGAAAGAAAAACATCGTAGGTACCTGCGTAAGCCTGCGAAGAGATTTCAAAAGGAAGTGCGTTATTTTTTTTTTTTTTAAAAAAGGTCGGTTTCCCAATGCGCACTGGACACTGGACGACTACTCCTTTACCGCCTTTTTACGGATAGGACCTGCCCTCGGTGGGGGGTAAAAAGAGCGATGATGATATAGGTCACAGACTAGCATCTTCGTAGCGGTCGAAGGCAAACACACAAGGCATTGATCTGTGAGGGGCGCGGTTCTCATGGGAAAACCACATAGAGAAAATATTTGTGAATATTTTCAGTTTGGTTCGCACATTGCCAAGCTGAATGCACCGATTGTCCAAAAGAAAGATTACGTGATTCGAAGGACACGTTCAAGCATAACGTTTCCGGCTATAAGATAATCTAGAATGGTAGCGTTGTAAATTAAAGCTATTCTGAGATTAAAAGCCCAATATCCATCAGTGGCGATACAAATATGGCCGCTAGCGATGGACGTATAAAAAATACCGGACGTAGTCTCGCTAACATAAAAGTGTGTGAATATCTGGCCGGAATTTATTGTATGGAAAACGTCAAAAATATTAAGAACTTTATGATCTGACCAAACATAAAGTTAAGAAAACAAAAAATGGCTTGTGTATAAATTGCCAGGTAAAAACCGCAGTGACCAAAAGCGAAAAAAGAATCCAGGAATTACTTTCATCAGTAAAAGAGGATATCACGTGTTTAGCACTAAGCATTAGCTGCCTTAAAATGTAAAATAGTATTAATGAGTAACTCATTGTAAGTTTTAGGAAAATAATGGACTCCAAAATTGTGCTCCAACTGTAGATTTAACTATCAGTTCGTATTTTTTTCTAGCTTTTTGTACATGTGCTTCATTAAATTTAAAAGATTAAAATATGTATTTATATGTATTTACTTTAAGGAAAAAAGGTA